>JAEMOT010000565.1:146069-160701 GCA_019297695.1 Apostasia ramifera
ATTAAAAAAGTAACATTTAATTTTTTTTTATTTCACACTCAAAAAAAAGTTTTAAAAATTTTATACTTATTCGATAAATTTTTTCAAATTTATTTTAATTTTAAATCCTTTGAGAGTGGAGATAATTTGAGGATAGTTGAAAACTAATTATAAAATTAAATGAAAAGAAGGTAAATATTATTTGAGTTCTTTTTATTTACTCTGATTTAAATTGAGTGATCCACTAATTTAAGTAAAAATGCAAATATATATATATATTTTTTAATGAATAATATTTTTATAGCAAAAAAAATAATTTTATAACCTTTTTTGATAATAATAGTAGTTAATAATGCTCGTCACTCAACCTTGCTATAATAGTTATCATTTTTATAAATTGTTTGTGCTATAGAAGAATGTTAATATATAAGGGTTAATAAGATAGTCTAAATATTTTTTTACTCTAAAATAAGAGAAATTATATGCATATCACTAAAATTTAATTATTTTATATATTTAATACTCAAATTTTTAATATTATATATTGATAATAAAAATTATATGAAAATTACAACTCATACCATAAAGTTGTGATATGTATGAAACAAAAATTATAAATTTTACATAATTATTTTAGTTAATATATAATATTAATAATTTGAATATTAAATATATAAAATAGCTATATTTTAGTGGAGCATATATAGTTGCCAAAAAAAATTCAAATTGATTGACACGCAAATGATATTTTCCTTTCTTCAGCAAAAAATAATATTTATCTAATAAATACTTCTATGGCCTCAATTGGTTAATACAGAGCTAAAATATTATTTTATTAATATTTAAATTTATTAAAAATTTTAATAATTATACATTACATTTAAGACCTTTATAAATTAATTTTATTTATATTTAACTTAAATTTTAATATTAAAATAAATATTATATTATATTATATATATATATATATATTATTTTTTAATATTAAATAATTTTTATTAAATTTATAAAAAAAAATTCTGGTGGTCAAAAATAACCCTGCAATCGGCTAAAACGCAATCCACGAAATTTGCCATTCCAGCTCTCACTTCTGCACTTCCGCCGAGCTCTGCTGCACTTTCTGCCGCACTTTCTGCCGCACTTTCTGCCGCGACCACCGAGCGGAGAGCTCGCCACCGGCGAAAAGAAGATCGACTCTTGACCTTGTTCTCCTGTAAGTCCAAATCTCTGCGGATTCCTAATCTTATGCTCGACTGCGTGTAGCTTCCATCTGAGCAGTCTCTATCTGTTTGTTGAAATTCCTGACAGAATGCTTCCCGTTTTCCTTCCATTTTACACTTACTTTCCAACTTCAGCTCCAAAGGTGAAAATTTGGAGCAATGTTTTGCTTCCTCTTCGATGGATTTGCTGAGTGGTATTACGGGTTTTAGGAACGAGGGTTTGCGCAGCAATTTAAACTGCATAACTTGCGGAAAATATCAATATGGTTTGAAGTTCAAGCGCGGCTTCGTACTGTTTCTACCACTGTGTCAGCGCTGTTTCATATATTTTTGGGCTGGCAGTCCTTAAGAATTGTTTGTTGACTTAAAGGTGGCTGTGTCGAATTTCTGGATTTAATTGAGGGTGAATTTGCAAGAAAAGTTGTTGCATAATCAGTTTTTTGTTGTTTAAAATGGATAATTGCAACTTTCTCATCAAATATCATGCTATTTAATTTGCTAAATATTTATTAATAGATTGCCTAACTGATATGGAAGAATAATAGGAAAATTTTCTAGTTCTTATACTCTTCCTTGCTTCTTACATAACAAAATATTGAGTGACTGAGGGTGAATTAGATATGGCAAGGTTTCAAAGTTTTTTTGTATGACATTAATGTTGATTCTGTGTTCATTATTAGAACTTGCACTTGTTAACTGCAGTAAGTAGCGGGCATGTTAAATGAATTAATTTGGCACAAAAATGCAATCTGAGCAATGGTTATCTATTCCATAGTGTTTTCAACTTACCTGATGTGCGGGTTAAGATGAATCTCTGATTGTATATCTAAAACATCATTTTTGGTGCTTATAAACAAACATTTTCATACACATTTTTCAAATTTTATTCTATATTTTTTATTAGACTGTTCATCATTTAGGTATCCAAAAATGGAGCTTGGTTGCATTCTTCCTTAAAATATGCTGACCTGTAGTCTATATCTTGGTGCAACAAGATTAAGGTTTCCAAATTACACTACATTAAATCCTCTGAGGAAATGTAACTTTAATGGCGTTACATGTTCTGTACTACATATGGGCTGGGAGAGTTCAGCTTCGAGATCCTTCACAGCACTTGTTAGTTTGAATGAAGAACCTTCTTCGTCTGGAGAACATGTAGGGAACGACAATATTGTTTCAGAAGTAGCAGAAAAATTTCTTCCACAAAATCTGGGAATTGATGAGGTAATGATGGATAAACACTATGAGTCTTGAACTTTCCACCTTATGCACTTAAAGATATGTATTACATAAATCTTCGAAACCAGCTTTTCCGATTTGAATGATTATTTGTGTTCAACATGAAAAGTTGTGTGTTTATGTTGGCCAGCTGAAGTCCCTGCTTCTGGACTCAGAAAGGAGTAAGCTTTTAACAAAGCTCAGTGAAGCAAATCAATACAACAGATTCCTTAAACGACAGGTTTGTCATTTTCTTTCTTATTTCAATGCTGATATATATATATATCAGCAAGGAAGCAAAGTTGTAGTTCTTCACTGTCTGCTATCTACCGTAAACTAACTAGCATTGCATGCTACAGTTGCTGGCAAAGGACGATGCTCTAGCTAACATAAAAAATGATCTTACTGTGATTGAACTTGAACTTCAGGTTTGTACTTGAATTTTTGTATTATAATTCAGATAATTTCGATAAGGATTTCATCAGCATGTCTGAAAATGTTGATCGTTCAATACTTGAGATTTTTTTTTTTTTACTTCTTGTCCAAAACTCATTTGAATAATTGAGGTCTGAGATGCAGCTGATTTGAGATACTCTCATTTGTAATACTGATTTTACACCATTTATGTTGAAGTGAGGTAATTGGCTTGGTAGTGACTGGTAAACTATAAGATATCTACAAAAATATTGTAACTGAGATGAGGGTGCTCAAATGAATGAGTGTTCATGCTAAACTAAACTGCATTAGAAGTGTGTTAGGGAGGGTGTGGACATGTCACCTATAAAGAATAAGATGAGAGAAGGACATCTAAAATAGTTTGACTTCCCATTCTCAGTTAAATGAAGATTAATAATGAAATAATACTCATTATAACTGAAGAACAGTGAGGATTGACAAGAGATATATCTCATCAAACACTCTCTCAATTGAGTGTTTCTCATTTTTATGAAATCATACAGAAGGGGGTTTCTGATCAGCTGGCATCTATAATATATCTAATATCATATAATGGAACATATGATCAAGATTAGAGTTAATATTTCTTGGCATTTCTTAGAATTACATACTGTGGGCAGGTTCTAATCAGTCTAGCAGAAGAGGTAGCCAACTCTGGAGTGCAACTTGGTTCAAGAAAGATCAATGGAAAATACATTCAATCCTATCTCCTCTCCAGATTACAAGGTAAACTAGTCTTGCTATTCCAAATAAATTTAACATGTTGCAGTCTTAATAATTATCTGTGATATGCTCCTAAAACGGCATGCATATTCAGTATTCCCTGCCATTGAAAACCTAGAGCTTTATCAATAATTTTATACTTGCTTACTGATTTTCTTCTTGGGTAGATTACACTTGGTCCTATCATCTAGCTCGCTTTCATAAAGGTCCATGTTTTTGGGTCTATCAATTTTGATTTCATGTGGGTCTATCAGTTTTCTAATTTACTTCAATGTTTTACAAGAGATAAGGGATTGAATTGAAATATGGGTATTTGAGATTGATGATAGTATTATCATAATGGCCTCTACGAAATGGCTGAATGATCTCGAGGATCATTTGAAACATTTTAAAAGCAACTATGTGAAAGATGCATAAACCTCAAGAACTGGAGTATAACTTGCACCTCTTTTTCATGCAGCTGTTCATGAAACAGTGAAGGGAAACATGAAGCATGTTGAGTTGCTTAAATCTAAAGAAGTCACCTTGTTTTGGATTGGAATGGCCGAGGTAAATCAACTTATTTCCATTTCATAAATCAAAAAAATGAATCATTTAAGAAGTTAAGTTGGATGTAGACTTGATTCCATGCTCTTTTATTCAATTATTCCCTTTAATATGTGTTAAGAGTGTGCAAGTAATGGGCTCATTTGATGGGTGGAGTCAAGGAGAGGCTATGTCACAAGAGTATTCAGGAGATTATGCCAGATTTTCTGCTACCATTAAGCTTAGACCTGGAAGGTATATGCAGTACTCCTGTAATCAATGTTACTCTTTTATTGTTGCTTGTCTTATTTAACATTCTTATATTCCAAATTGAAGGTATGAGATCAAATTCTTGGTTGACGGAGAATGGCAACTGTCACCTGAACTACCTACTGTAGGAGAGGGAATGCTGAAGAACAATCTTTTGATTGTTTAATAGCTTCAAGTGAAATTTCTTTTTGTTGTATATTTGTTTATGATCAAGAATTTCTAATTGTTCAATATGCTAGAATATTTTTGATCATGGCAGAGTTTATAAAGGTTTCCCTTTCCATGATTTCAGCATTCATGGATTTTTCTTTTTGTTTTGTTCTAATAAAGGCACTCTTTAATATTTAGGTAGCCATACGGTAAGATAACAGAATTAGGGACTTTACACTGAAATTTGTGAATCAAAATCCAAGCCATGTCACTAAAAGCATTGCTCGATGGATCACAGTCCTTATTCAAAGAGCTTACTCAGTGATCGATGAAACTATTTGTTAGTGGTTCGCTCCTCTTCCGAGCTACAATCTACATCTAGATAAGTATTGATTTAGAAGCTTCGAATTGGCACCTGCCATTCGTTCGTCTATCTAGAGACTTGGGCGGCGGGCTGCCATGTCATAACTAGTTTCTCACAATTTGCAGTTTATGTTTATGTAGTTACGTACTTGAAAGTGAAGTGAAAATGAAGCTGTAGTTGAAATCTTAGATCTTATAAATTACTTAATAGTCCAAAAATATTTAGCTTTTCTCATGGAGTTTAATTATGTACTTCTCTTTTTTTAAAAGAAAAAAACTCTCAACTCACTCACAATTGATTTTTCCCTGCTTCATTAAAAATCTCCCCCCTCTTCATTTATTTTTGTATCACTGACATCACTACCTCTCCACCAGTGTGCTTCATGAAAAGATCAACATAAGAGATCAAGGTTTCTGTTGCCTGACAAAAATACAATATGCATCCATATACATATCTACACACATATATATAATCCTAGAATGAAATACAAAAATACAACCAATAATTAAGTTATACTGAATATAAAATCGAATCCATACAAGATAATTTTCAAAACGAGAACGAGGTTAAACACAAGAAGAAATTTCTTCAACATTGGTTTGCAGGCAACTCAATCAAACTCAATATTCCAACCCTGTAATTAATAATTATGTTTAACAAATGTTACTGGATGTGATCGAACTATAGAATACTATGTATTAACAAATTGTATGCAATCATCTAAGATTTTGAAATTCAACAAATTGGTCTGTATTTTTAGTATTTAGCAAAGGTAAGTGTTAAGACTGTAGGTTGAATAATGAATTAATAACTTGGAACTAATGATGGGCATCTAATCCTCGAATGAACTACAAAGAGAAAACAGAGCCAAGTGCCAAGTTAGTTAAAATTTAGACAAAGTATCAAGAACAATTTCAGCTGCACAAATAACCCAAATGAATGAAGCTCATATAAATATCATAGGAAGCAGCTCCAATGACAAACAAAGCAGGTGTTCTCTAATGATTCCCATGCAAATTATGATAATAATGTTATTTGACAACATTCAATCTGGGAAGAGGTGCATCATGGATTTTGTTTCCCTAAAATAGCAAGCATATCAAAGTACAATGTACAAGGCATGTTGAATCTATTAACTATAGCATCATCAGTTAACCTTCCTCCCCAAACTCCTTTGTAAATCTCTCATGCACATCGAGATCGGCTTTGCTGACGGTAGGCCGTTGTCGGGCAAGCACCTTGTCGAAATCGGCCCTCGTAATAGGAGGTGGAAGAATCTGTCATGAAATCACCCGAAAACATGTAAACAGACTTACAACAAGCAATTATATCCAAAGCTCAAAACTAGTCGGATAGGCCTTGTTTGACAAATGCCCAAAATTGGGCAAAAAAATATAATAATAATATTTTTAATTTATTATAAATTTTAATAACTTTATTTCACATCCAACACAAATTTCAACCTTAAAAATCAACTTTATTTCACATCCAACACAAATTTCAACCTTAAAATTAACTTTATTTCATATCCTACACACCTCTCAATATTAAAATAAATTTATTTCCCATCAACTCTATGGCTTTGTTTGGCAACTGGCTAAAAGAATTAGCTTATTTTAGCCATGACCAAAATCTTAAATTTATTTTAAAAAAAAATTTAAAAATTATTTTATATCTCATCCTACACAAATTTCAACATTAAACAATCACTTTATTTCACGTCTAACACAATTTTAAATATAACTAACTCACTTTATTTCATATCACACATTTTTCTAAAAAAATTTCAGACCATCTTTTTTTCCTCCAACCAAACAGTGGCTCTGTTTGGTAATAAGAAAAAGAGGAAAATTTAGTTGAAATTTTTAGCCATTTTTAAAAAATATATATGATATGTAATAAAGTGAGTTGATGATATTAAAATTGTGTAGGATGTGAAATAAAATTAATTGATTTATTGAGAATTGTGTTAGATGTCAAATAAAGTGATTGTTTAATGTTGGAATTTGTGTGGAATGAGATATAAAATAATTTTTACAATTTTTTTAAAATAAATTTAAGATTTTGGCTATGATTAATTTTAGTCATGATTTTTAGCCCATTGCCAAACAGGGCCTATTAAACAAAATATTTTCTCTTTTCTTACTAAAATTTATCCTCCAACCAAACAAGCCGATAATCACTTGAAATTCAGCCAATTGAAATCAATTTGATTTCATTGTGGCTAAAAATCAACTAGCACAATTAATTTGACTCAGTAAGAAAAAAATTCAGTCATGTATTGTTGAGATTATATTGAAGTATATATGCAGACAAATATACATATATTTAAACTACCATCAGCATGTATAATATCATAACATATACCATATGTACAATGCAGTTAGCTCGAATCAACACAGAATTGAATCTAAATGAACAATTAATCAACTAAATTGAACAAGACTAGATATAAAAAACATTCGCTTGAATTTTACTTGATGGCCCTACTAGGCTAGCAATTTTGTTGGCCCCTCTTGTTATTTTCTAATTTACTATTGGTACCTTTGCAGCAAGGCCTTTTGTGGCAAGCTCCTGCATTTCAGTCTGCACAGCTCCAGGTGTTTTAGGCCCACAAGGCATCCACATACCGTCAGAAGTCTTTATAAAGAACATTGCATCTTGGGTTTTCCGAACGGGTTCAAACAATACGTCCTTGACCTATCACAAAAGGAAGTGAATTTCACCTTATATTTCATTTATTTTTACGAATATGGATGTCTGAATTCAATAAAATGATTGAAACTTGTTTATATTGTATTTCAAAATTCATACAAAAAAGAATATCGCAAATCCAGTTGTCTAAATTGCATCTAATGAAATAGTACCCTATGGATAATCCAGCGATGGTATGATGTATTTAAATGCAGTGAGCTAGCATTTGAAGAAGAAAACTTACACAAACAGAAATATCAGAACCAGAGAAACCTTCTGTTCTACGAGCCAAGTTTTCAAAATCACTTTCAGTCAAGTTGTGAGGGGTGTCGCCCAGATGTACCTGTATCACTAAAAAAATGTTGAAAACAATTGAAGAAATTGATGAATAGTAAAACTTATACACAACAGTGCTAAAGCTAACAGGCTAAAAAGTCACTGGAAAAATCAATTTAAAGACCCTAAACCCTAGACCAAAGAAGGATTTCCTTTAGCTTTAATACCAGCTACTTCTTTTTTTTTTTTTTTTTGAAAAACTAACTCCAGGTACTTCACCTTGAATATATGTTGCCTAGCCTTCAGATCAGGAAGAGGAATATAGATCCGCTTGTCAAAACGCCGCCGGATAGCCTATTCTTCATAAACAAAGGCAAAAACTTACACAAATCCGTTATCCATTAAAGGACAGAAATACAAGCAATGCCACAGCAGAACCTGATCAAGCGCATATGGCGTATTTGTAGCAGCAAGAACAAGAACTTTCTGGTCATTATTACCTACACCCTGGACAAATAATGCAAGCTTAGAAACTCTCTTTTTTTTAAGAAAGAAAAAAAAAAACATTTGTGAAATGTTAAATTATAAACTATTAGAATGATTCTAGATTTCAGACATTAGAATTTAAGTTTCAATAATCATGAAGCTACTCGTTTGATTTAGTTAGCCTGGTAGCCTCAAACATGTACTCCAGTCTATAAAGCCTGAGCACAGATATTGTGTCAACATCAGATCAAGTATAGCCTGGTTTCACTTACCAAAACAAGGTCAAAGAGAACATAATAAAGATCAAAAAATCCAAAATATGAAGGATTTCCAGCAGACTGGTCGTTCTCGATGAATGAAAGATCCAAAACTAGGGCTATAAAAGAACATGTATTCTAATTGAATAGATCCATTCATAGCTTGCATATTAAAATCAGGCTTTAATTGAAGAAGAAATATTTGTTAAATCCTTCTCTAGTTGCACTTGATCATGCGCTCTTGGGATGAGGGTTTTATGAGTATACTAGACAATAATTTAATTGAGCAAGCACTATCTATAGGCCTTGCTTGTTTCATGCCTTTTTTGAGGTCCAATAAAAAAGGTTTAATTTTAAACATCAACTTTATTTCACATTCAATACAAACAGGCTTCAGCCTTCTTTGACAAGGCCAAGCTAACTCTGAATACTGCAATAAAGAGAGAGGAAACCTAGAAGACCTCACACAGGATTAGGAATTGTCAACTTAAATCCCAGATTCATTTAAAAGATATGGGCAGCAACAACATGGAGAATCAAATACGCCCTGTGGCTGTTTGACCAATAAGAACCCTTTAGCAATCGCAAAGCTTTGGCTACTTATAAAATAGTATGAACAAGTGAATAAAGATAACAAATCTATGAAGTTGATATGAGATTTCAAATTAAGAAAATACAAAAGTCATACAAAATATAAATAGTAAAATTCATCGCACTAAAAAATCAAGTGAAAACAAGTACCTGCATTTGCACAAGCACTTCAGTTTTTATCCTTCGAGAAGCTTCACTTTCATTGCCTTCTCCACGTTGTCCGCACAATGAATCGATCTCATCAATGAAGATGATGGAAGGAGCATTCTCACGAGCCATTTGAAAAAGGTTTGAAACTAGCTTTTCACTTTCACCCATCCACTTTGAAACCAGATCTGATGAAGATATACTGCAAAGAGTCCAGATCAATTACCTTAGAACCATGTTATGCAAAACAGTAACACACCTACACCAGACTTCTTTATTTTTTTTGCTTCCACAACCAATTTCTATGAACTAAGGTATCATAAAGGAACAATAGTAGCTTCACTCAACAAAATAATGTATACATATAGCTGAAGTTTCGTGTGTGATTTTCCGCTGATTACTATTTTAATATCACGGAGGATAACAAGTTGCAAACACAATGCATATAGATTAAGAAGTTTTCTCATGAGAAAAAGACACTAATTTACAACTAAGAGTTACGTGGGATTCAGTTAAACAAAATGCTTGATATCTGCCACACTGAGGTCCAATCCCCACAAAATTTGGCTAGAAGTAAATTCCAATATGATAATACTATATACAACAAAAAGCTAACAAAAATGGGACAAAAAAATGCCTGTGATCATGAAATTATTATCAACTTTTTCATGATTCATTATGCCTTATTTTACTCAGGAAAAAAATGGCATTCATAAATCGAAATTCAAAGGGTATTCACATCAATTTGAGTGCTCATGTTATATATTGATTAATATTTGCCAATCAAACAAAAAAGGAATGTTCCAAAAGACAAAAACCTGAAGAAAGTAGAGTCTGCCTCTGTTGCGACTGCCTTGGCCAAGTATGACTTTCCTGTTCCAGGTGGACCATACAAAAGAAATGCCCTCCAAGGCCTTCTCTTTCCTAGAAAATTTGTATGAATCACGAAGAGAAGTCAATAATAAACTAGCAATTTTGCCTTTGCAAAGACATATTTTCAAAATTAGCTTGTCAACCAAAATTTGCAAGGAAAGCCATTACAAAGCGCATAAAGTAATAGTGTATTCCAAGAGTTCACATGCAAAATTTTCAGTGTTGGCTAAAATGTTCTTTTTTTCCTGAAATGTAACATTTTCTGCATTATTTTTTTGAAACTTGCATTTTTTTGAAACTTCCATTTTTTTTGAAACTTCACATTGTCATTGTTTGGGATCTACTAATTGCAGCTACAAATTTCTAAATAGTGTCCTAACAAATTTTCAATATTTTATCGTTATATAATCTTTCCCACATGATCAAAAATAACCTGCAACTCTTTACAGCAATAATAGTTGCATCATTATTTTTTGATGCTTAAATTTGATCAGCAGCATAGCCAGGTATAGGTCCCTCTTTTTCAATTGTTAGCAGCAGCTCAATAATCTTGGTTGATGAGCATTTGATTTTGGAACTACTAGATGGAGCTGTTTTCTCTCATTATGAAACAATTTCTAGAAAGCAGTACTTGTATCTTACAAAACTCAAATTAGGAAACCAGGTTAAAACTTTGATTTAGAAGTAGGCTAGTAAAAATAAGCTAAATCCTGAACATTTTTTAGTATAAGACAGACTTTCTGGATGAATTTGGTTGAACATAAAGTACACAGAAATAAGCTCCAAGTGGAAGTTTCAAAAGCTGAGTACAGGACACAAATCCCACACACAAATTAATCCATGATACAAACAAATTACATATTTGTCTTTCAACAGTGATAGGTTTCATAATAATAAACAGGAAAACTGCTGTTAGCAAGAAACAGCTGCATGTACTCTTCTAGAAACAGGCAACCGTGACATAATAGTAGAGTAGAGGTGAAACATAAGGAATCAAAATCCGTATATAGACCAAGGTAAGAAGATTAAAATTGCATGTGATGATAATGACGAAAGTGGCTCTCTTTCTATCATTAAACGACAATCGCAATATAGCTTAACTTTGTTCTTTTGCAGGATGTTTTTTTTTTTTTTTATTAAGTGGATCTTCTGCGGGAAGATGTTTCTAAAGATAATCAACAGGATAAGCAAAAAAAGGGTAGCTGAGAGCAACATGGTTGCACTCAGACAGCTAAAAAGGCCTGTAGGAAACACACCTGTGAAGAACTGAGGAAATTTGACAGGCAAGATGACGGCTTCCTGCAAGGCCTGCTTGGCGCTCTCGAGACCAGCAACATCGTTCCACTTAACGTTCGGCTTTTCCCTTATGATCGCGGAGTTAAGCCCAGACCTAAGCTTGGCCTGCTCCGGATCTTCGCCTCCATCATCCCCATCCTTGGGCTTCGTCTTTGGCTTCGTGGCCACAGCAGCATCCCCATTGGCCCCCGGTCCAGAGCCCCCCTCATCGAGCACGGCCCGGATCTCCTCAGCACGGCGGAGGTATTCGGTGAACTTCTGGGTGATTGCCTCCTTGATCTTAGGGTTCTTCTCGTACTTGAGGTGTGTCTTGAAGTACTCGAGAGCATTCATGTACAGCGGGAAGGCCTTCACGTAGTTCCCGGCATTGTCCTCCTGGACCGCCTGCTTCACGTACTCGATCGCTTGTTCCTTAAAGTTACTATACATCTCCTCTGACTCCTCTCCTTCGGCTTCCCCAATCTCATATAACCGATCCAATGAAAGGAAAAAGAACGATCAAACCCTAGGTCAGAAGACAGTACGACTCTAGAATTTCTTCATATCTGGAATCAAGAAAGGCTGTGGCTTTGTGCTAACTCCGCGATCGCAAATTGAAATCCGCTGCTTACGGGGAACGCCAAAAGGACGGGATAGACAGATTGGGCATAGGAGAGGGAAGAAGAAGCGAGGAAGAATACCAGCGGATTGCTGAAGAAGAACGTGTGAAAGGAAAAGCCTGTGTAGGCGGCTCGACGACCTGGGGGGCCGCCGGGCCGGACTAGTTTGGTGCGGCCCGGTGGATACGAATTCGGGCCGAATTAATTCATACATTGAATTATATGATCCGATCCGATAATCCGTAGTCCGTTGACCCCGTTCACCGGTTGGATAAAAATTTAAAATCGAATATAAAATTGACGATTTATTAAGTAAAAATAAAATTCGATTAAAAAGCTAATCAAACGAGGGTTTTTCTGAAAAATGAAAGTTTACTACATTTTAAAAAAACCTTTAAAAGAAAATACAAATTTGAGATAACTTTTTCAATTTAATTCAAAAGTTAAATTTTAAATAAAAAAAAATTTAATTTTTAAAAATATATAAATATGAAATAAATTTAATTTTAATTAATTGTATTTGACAAGATTATTTGCTTTTATTTCACTTTAATTGAGGGATGACTCTCAAATGATTTTCTTAATCAATAAAAAATGATTTTTTTAGCTAGTTTTGATGAGCTGTATTTTTTTCAATTTTTTACCATTTCTGTGGTTTAAATGACTGTAAATATTAAATTTTATTGCGATTTTATGTGCTAGCATAATGGTTTTTAAAACTGTTAAAAAATTTTTTGCAACACTAAGCAATAGCAACGCGTGCGACACTTTATAAGAAATAAAAATCAATTAATATATGTCATTCAAAAATTTTCTTCTTTTAAGATAAATTAAATTAGTTTTCACTCTAAAGCAGTTAACTTTAGAAGCTTAAAATTTCTATGAATCAACGATTTTTTACAATGACAAATTTCTGTAGTTAATTATTTATCTTCTCATTTGATGATGAAATTCTTTATTAAGTAAAGGTTAAGTCAACTAAACAATAACTCAACTTCAATAGATGGGATAAAATAAGAACTTTGTCAAGATTCCATAGTTTTATCGCTAGTGTTCAATCGACAAATTTTGGTGTTAGGAATATAGTGAGCTTAACTCTTTATGGGAGTTTCATTTGAAGTTTTGAATTTGGGTTTTAGATTTAAATTTGATTTAGATTTGAATTTAATTTGAGATTGGGCTTTGAATTGGGTCAATTTTGGCTACTTGGTACATTGGGATGCAATTAAAGCCCGGTCTCTGGGTTGGGCTAGCTCAGTTCAGCCCAGCATCTTCAAAGGATTCGGGCTGGACCAGCTCAAATTGAGGTCAGTTTGACCCAGCGACCTGCTGGAAACACTTTGATTGGGCCGGAAGATATCTCTGAGTTGAATAGCCCACTGGCCCCACTTATTTAGTTTGGCGGAGTCGGGTATGGGTTAATTTCAGATCAGATTGACCCGATAAACACCAAACTTAGGACCGAATTTAAGTATCACGTTAGAATGTTGGGTCAGACCGACCCAATAGCCCGCTGAAAACTTCCTTTTGAGGCAACATTAATTGGGTCGAAATTGAATAGGCTTGACCCGACCCGAACTGCATCATCTTCTTCTTCCTGCAAAGTGCAAACCGCTGCGCCTGCGAGCAGGGGATGCCGGCCATGGCTTGCAGACTCACCAGAGAGAGCCGAAGATGGACCGTCATAATTCGAGGAAGGTCGGTGAGAAGTTCATCGCCGGCGAGAAGAAGGCCGGCAGTTTCGGGCGAAGGGATTTCAAAGAGAATCGCCTGGATAAAGAAACGTGCCGTAGAGAGAGAAAATTTCTGTAAACGCCGCCGATTGACGAGTAAAAATGTTGCATATGGAATAAAATATGATATGGGTGTGTGTGATCAAAATTACTATGTATAGAATAAAAAATGCGAGGAAAAAGAAAATCTACGGCTTGCCAAAGCCGGTGTTTTGCTTTTTAGAAGGAGAAGGTTGTTTGATTCCAAGAAGAGGGAGAAGATGCTTACGTGCCGAGCTCTGCCTTTACTAGAAATCTCTCTGATCTGGAGCTCTGTCATTCGCTTTCAAGAATAAAGAGGAAGAAGGCCTTAAATTTTTTCAAAACTATAGGCCCTGTTTGACAGTGAGCTCAAAATCATGACTAAAATTATTAGTGATCAAAATCTTAAATTTATTTTAAAAAAAAACTTAAAAAATTATTTTATATCTCATCTCACACAAATTCCAACATTAAGCTCTGTTTGACGCAAGGACCAAAACAGGACCAAAATGGTACTAATTTAAAAAACAACAATAATAATAATAAATAAATTTTTTAAATCATTCTACACAAATTCAAATATAAAAAATATTATTTTACTTTACATACTAAATAATTTAAAATAAAAATTTCAATTTTATTTCACATTCTAGACCAAAATATTCAAATCGAGTATTTTGATCTAAGATGTGAAATAAAATTTATATTTTTATTAAAAATTATTAAGTATGTGAAGTAAAATATTATTTTTTAT
>JAEMOT010000565.1:162618-176570 GCA_019297695.1 Apostasia ramifera
GGAGGGAGGGTAAGGGTATAATGATAATTTTTATATTTTTTAATAATAAAAAAATAAAAAAGGGACCCAGATGATAATTTTTGAAAACCTAGGGACCCCGAAGATAAAATTTTAAAAACGTGGACCTGTGTGATAATAACCCTTAAACTCAGGGACCTGGGTGAATTTGCCCAATTTAATATTAAAAATTAAATTTATTTCACTTCCTACTCATATTACTAAAATAATAACTAACTTATGTCACATCCCTCACATATTCCAATATAATAACTAACTTTATATCACATCTCTCACATATCCCAACATAATAATTAACTTTATTTCACATCATTCCCAACTTTCAATAAAAAAATATTTCTTTCTAAATTTAATTTTAACCTTCTTAAATTTAACCTTACAAACAAACACACCCCTAGAGTTGTTGATTTGCCCCTTATTTGATTTCAATGCTCCTTTCCTTAATATCTCATCTCCTCCACTATTTATAGGTGAGGAAATCCGGAGAACACGCATCTAGCCACCAACTGATTTTCATCATTATAGCTGTCACAAATTTGTTAGAAATTAATCAAAAGTAGTTTGGAGGTAGTTAAGATTGTTAAGGAGTTTTGCTTATCATAGGAGAGTTTTTTTTTAATGGTTACGTTGGATATGAATAATCCTCAAAAAAAAAAAAAAAAAATATTTACAATATATTCAAGAATAAGATTCTTAAATGAACAGACATTCATGCTTTAATTTAATCTAAGCTATAGCTTTGGTTATCTATTTAGTTTTAAGTAACTTTATATTTCTTCATTTTAACCTAAATAAGTTCCATGGAATTGCCCTCGAACCAAAGATCAAACTTAGAATAAACTTCAATCCTTGAAGCGCCACCTACTTTTGGAAAAATTATTGAGTGCGCCGCGCGCATCGTTCAGACGCCCAATCAGAGGGCGCCACGTGTGCCCGGACCCAACTGTATGGCACACGTGGCGCCCTCTGATTGGGTTCCAGACGGTGCGCCGTCCAAATCCAATAACTTCTCCTACTTTTAACCAGTGGTTACAGTGCAGAGAGCTGCGGCAGATTTCGGGGAAGAAAAAGGTGAAATGCATAATAAAGGCCCAACTTTATATTTTCTTTCACGTAGGTCCTTTTGGACTTTTTTTTCACACTTTTGCTCTCTTTTTTCTTGTCTATTGGGCCTTGTCCATTTGGGCTCTCTTTTTTCTTGTCTATTGGGCCTTGTCCATTTGGGCTCTCTTTTCTTTTGAAATCCTTTTAAAGCCATGCCAGCCGAAATGTTCCCCTTGAGCCTTTAGACCCTCTTTGACCGTTAAAAATTAATATAATTTAATTTCAAATAGTTATATCACATTATATATAAAATTTAATATTAAAAATTAATTTTATTTCATATCCTACACACATTACTAAAATAATAACTAACTTATATCACATCTCTTATATATTCTAACATAATAGCTAACTTTATATCATATCCCTCACATATCCAACATAATAATAAATTTTATTTCACATCATTCATAATTTTTAATAAAAAAAAAAATTTATCTAAATTTAATTTTAATCTTATTAAATTAAAACTTACAAACAAACAGGCTCTTAATGAGTTAAAAACCAAAATTGTGAAAATTTTGATGCCAACATTTTTATTGATCTAGTTTCTACTAATCCAAGTATAATTAGCTCTAATTCTGATACATTGTTTTCATATAATCGACCAACTTTCGATCTTTTTTCGATCAAGCAATACGAGCAAGATAGGCAACCAACAAAAACCTGGCTAAGTAATATGTTTTAAATACACATTAATAACTTGTCCTTCAAGCACTCTACAGTATTTTCTTAAGTATGAATTGTTATTTTTATTATTATTATTATTATAGTATTTAATATGTCATGCTGTGTCTGTATCTTATGTTTTAAAAAATCATTTTATCGCATTGCATCGTGTCCTTTTGTCTTCGTGTTGTGTCCATGTTTCACAGATAGTTTTAAATACAATACAGAGAAAGAAGTTAGTTTTAGAGGTATGGTCCTGAGCGGCATTTTTCTTCTATTTGCAATTTGAATTTGTTCTAGATAGTCATTATTTCTTTCTTGTTGTTTGCATAGTAGTCATTGAGCTGCATTTTTTGTTTAGTCTGCCTGTTGCATACAATAAATTTGGTTATTTTTTATATGGCTTTGCAGAACTATAATGTGCATTGTGCAATAGTTTAATCAAGTGCGGTGGATAAAGTTGAAGGGAGCGTTAAGATAAAAAAAAATTATTTAAATTTAAAGATAAATTTATGTAACAAAAGCAAAACCTGCAATATTATACAGTACTGAATATTAGATTATAAAGTTAAAATATATAAATAAAATAATTACTTCTAGGCTTATATGAGTAGAAAGAGAATACAATTAAGGAGTAATTCCATTTAGGGGGCATTTGGTTCGTTGTTATCTTGATGTTATGTTATGTGATTTAAATGTCATGATATCTAGATGTCATTTTTTATTAATAATTTTATAATTTAATAGAAGATTATTTGTAGATGTCATTAAATCAAATAATTACCTTCTCTAAATAACATAATATAATATCAAGATAATATTGAAACAAACGTCCCCTTAGACTCTTCAGGTTTGTCTAATAATTACTATATAGTTCATTAGGGCCTTAATTATTTTTAAAAAGCTTCCAATCTGGTCCAACATAATATTTTTCATTTACAATACTGTTATTTCATCAAAAAAAATTAAATTAAATTAATTTTTTTTAAATTACGATTTTACCATCCACGCACGGGTCGCTACAGCGCGCCACCTCACTCGTAGACACCCTACGCTCGGCTGTCCACTTGCGGCCCCGCGCACTGGCACCTGTGCGCGGGGCGTCCGCGTGCGACGCCGCGTGCCAGCGCCCATGCGCGGGCGTACGCAGCCACAATAACATATTTTAAAAATTATCAGATTAAGGAAAATTATCTTTGTTATTTTTATAATATATAACATATTTTGTCACGGGGAGACCACGATATCCTATGTAATATTTTTTTTGGAACTGAATAACAAGTTTTGAGATTTGTGAACTTTTGTCTAAATAAGTAAATTTTAGAGACTTAAATGAAATTACCTCTAAAACTAACCACAATTTTAAACTTTTTGCATATGAGATTCCTCAGCTAATGTTGGGTAATTCTGTTTTGAACAATTATTGGATTTAACTGGCCAATAAGAGGCCATCATGTAAGCACCATGTGGCATTGCTGACATGACATTCCAGTTGGCCAAACTTAATAAAATTTTTGACACTTCAAAATTGGCGGATTCTAAATCGACATTAAATGTAACATCCCGTGATCTCATTGTAGAGGTATCGTCCGTTTTGGCTTTAAAAAAACTGCGTGCTTGAGTGCTTCCCAGAAGGTCACTCATCTCAGTGCTACTCCAGCCCAAGTACGCTCAACTATGAAGTTTTTCATCACTAGCCTCACGTTTTACCTCAAAAAATGCCTTTACTATTGAAGATCATGTTATCTACTTATACAGCTCAGGATCTACCTCCCCTTTCGATGTGGGATGATTTATTCCTGCGCCCCTCTCACCACTCATTATTCGGCCTAGAAGCCTGCCAGGAGCCGCACTTTGCCTCAGTGATTCCTTTCTCTTAGGAACATCACCCGGCGATCACTCCCCGCCCTCTTCGGCCACGGGCGTCACATTAAAAATATATTGATTGTTTTTCAATAATTAGTTTTTTTTTTTTGTAAACACTGTATATTTAATTTCATTCATTTTTTTCCTATGAGTTTCAGTATTAATCAGAACTCTAGTTTTTTTTTCCTTTTTTTTTTGTAGATTAATTGATTCAAAGATTTCTTTGTTTGTTTGTACCCCAGCTCCCTTTCTCTCTCCAACCCCAAATCTCCCAACAGATTCCCTCAGTAATATTCTTTAATTTAAAAATTGAAATTGTTACTTTAACTTTTAAAATTTTAATTATTAAATTAAAAATACAAAGATAATTTCTCTCTCCTTAATTTAATCCGAGTCAGATTAAAATGATAAAATTTTAAATAAATAAATTATAAAATAAAATTTCTTCCTTACACCTTAGCAAACATTTTCTAAAAACTTTACATGTAATTAATTAAAAAATATTGAAAATTTTAACATATACAATTTGCATTTTAGTCTATCTTCATCTCGCCGTCATCTCTAATTTTAAAATTTTAAAATTCAAAATTAAAATATTTACAATTTAATTTCTTTCTTCTAAATAATTTAGGAATAGAATTTCAATTAATAAATATGTTGCTATAATAACTAATCTATAAATTGACTCATCGTGATTTAAAATTTTAACATACTGAATTATCTAATAAATTAATTATTAATTAATATTAAAATCTTAAATTATGATGAATTAATTTATGATTTAATTATTAGAAAGGTGTAGCTAGTCTTTCTAAAATTTTAAATTTTGAATTTAAATTTTTTTATTTTTTAAAATTTTAGATTTGAGCTTTTAGATTTTAATATCTTCTTTTCTATCGGCAAATTTTAAAATTAAAATTATATATAGTGATGATTGAGGGACTTTTGATATGCTAATAGGATAATATATCCTAAAGAAATATTATCTTTTACAAATAAGTCATGAAATAATACAGTTAAATATTCAGAAAAAATTTATAAATATTAAAAAATCTAGAAAATATTATTCAATAAATTAAAAAAAAGTGCAAAATTTTTTAAATAACTCGAAATTGGATACAAATTTTATTCCTTTGACAACGTTTTGATACAACTTTATAGCTTTACTAAAATAAGAATTGGAATAAATGTTAAAATAAGTTTAGGCTACTATGGTATCATAAAAGCAAAATTAGACGGCTATTTAACAATAATATAATAATAGTAGAAGAAATAATAAGATTATATTATGAAAGAAAAGTCAAAGCTATAATAAGAAGTAACGAAGAAGGTGCAACAATTAAAATAAGAAAAAAAATATTAGTTATTTGACTTACCATATTCTCAATAATAAAACTTGAATATGAATTTACTTTAAATAAATTAATATTTAAACTAAAATTGTATTAAAATAGAAAACTTATGCACTAGTTAATACCAATGCTACTAAAACTATAATTAATCGACTACATTAGGTTAAAGAATTTTCTAAAAATTGAAAATAAAATATTTTTTTTACAAAAATAAATAGTACTATAAATACAACAAAATATATTAAAAAATATAACTCTTAGGCTCTATTTGGCGCGAGGACCAAAACATGACCAAAATAGTACTAATTTAAAAAATAACAATAATAATAATAAATAAATTATTTTTATTATTCTACACAAATTTTAATATAAAAAAAATATTTTACTTCACATACTCAATAATTTTTAAAAAAAATATAAATTTTATTTCACATCTTAGATCAAAATATTCGATTTGAATATTTTGGTATAAAATGTGAAATGAAGTTGATATTTTTATTTTAAATTATTGAGTATGTAAGTAAAATAATATTTTTTATATTTGAATTTGTGTAGAATGATTTAAAAAATTTATTTATTATTATTATTGTTGTTTTTTAAATTAATACTATTTTGGTCCTGTTTTAATCCTCACGCCAAACAGGACCTTAAGGTCCAAATAAAAGAAGATTATATAGATATATTTTTCCTATATATATATGTAAGATTTTATTTATGATATTATCACAAGAATAAATAGTACTATAAATACAACATAATACATTAAAAAATATAACTCTTAAGGTCCAAATAAAAGAAGATTATATAGATATATTTTTCATATATATATATATATATAAGATTTTCTTATGGATATGTTAAGAGAGAAATTATGTTTTAAATGTACTATTTTAATTGTTGATATGTTTAATTTTAAATTTCAAATTTTGATATTTTAATAATAGACATTACAAAAATTTAGTTATTTTATATATTTAATGCTCAAATTTTTAATATCATATACTAGAAATAAAAATCATACCAACATTATAACTTTTGTTATATATATATATATATTATAAATTTGTTACTTGAGTTTTACATAAGTATAATTTTCTTATGATTTTTATTATTAATATATAATATCAAAATTTAAGTATTAAAAATATATGATTATTAAATTTTAGGTCCCGTTTGTTTGGTCGTTAAAAATTAACCTGATTTAATTTTAACTAGGCATATCACATCACATATTAAATTTAATATTAAAAACTAACTTTATTTCACATCCTACACATATTACTAAAATAATAACTAACTTATATCACATCCCTCATATATCCCAATATAATAACTAACTTTATTTTATATTATTCATAATTTTTAATAAAAAAATATTTTTATTCAAATTTAATTTTAATCTAATTAAATTTAATCTTACAAGCAAACAGACCTGTAATATACATATAATTTTGCTTTTAATATTTTGGACCTATTGATTTCATGTGTAAGAATTTTGAAAACAAAATTTTAATTTGAGATCCTAGGGCTTGCACTTGCAAGCATTTAAAAATTTGGATCAGTTTCGAATAACTCTCTCAGCCATATATATATACACGTATATATGTATGTACGTATATATATATATGTATATATATATATATATATATATATATATATTATCATTCATCTCTTCTTAATAAGGAATGAATTTTCTTTTTGATGGTAATAGAAATGATTATTCAATATTTGGGCAACTGGGATTTGTATAATCAAATTTAATATTGGCAATTATCAAATACTCGAATCTATAATTGACAAAGATATTAAGGCTTCTTTGGCTCGAGTTTCTTTTGGATAAAAAAAATTATTTTTTAGGTTTAATAAGAAAGAAAATTATTTTAATATTAAAAAGTATGTAAGATATAAAATAGAATTAATTCTAATATTTGTATTTGTATTGAATGTGAAATAAAATTAATTTTTATAGTTAAAATTTGTGTTTGATCAAAAATATTTTTCGAACCAAACGAGGCCTAAAAGATCCTAAAATAATTAGATTTATAACCAGTTGATTTTATATGATATATGCTCTTCACCTTAGGGAAGTGTTTAGGATTTCAAAGTAATTATGCAATATCATAAAATCTTTTATGTAATTATACTAAATTTAATATTTTAAATATAAATAAATAAGGATAGTGAGAGCTATCAGATGGCATCAAAAATTCCCTCACAATTATCGAAAACATACTATCAAAAAAAATTATTGATACCATTGTTATTTATATTTGAATTAATCAAAACTTTATTATTATTATTTTGATAATAGAATCAAAATCTTAGAGGAATAATTTTTAGGGTTGGCCCCTTTCTCTTATTATTATTTGATGATCTCTTTCTGTATTGACTCACGTTTGACAAGAATATTATTCGAGTGGCACCAAAGCAGATGGGGCCATCACTGCCGATCGACGGCCGGCAAAGTATTTATAATTTTGAAAATATGAAAAAACAAAATTAAAATCAAAGAAAATAACAATTAAAAATTATAAAAAAAATTTAATGTTTCTATCTAATTGCTATAATTAAAAGCGTATTGAACATGAGGTAAATTATTGACAGGTTTTTATAATTTATTTTGATTTATATTTTTTATGAAATCTTTTGTGTAAATTTACAAAATTGAAAAAAAAATTTAAGAGTAAAGCAGGGCTAAATATAGTTTCAAAATAAAGATTTTTTTTTAAAAAAATATTGATCAACATATAATTATTAATAAACTGTAGGATCCTAACAGCAATTTGCCATTGAATAAATTATGTTGTGCGGTATTCGTCCCTTCGTATACATTATTATTTCTAAATAAAAAATATTATCCTAATAATCGAGATAACTTAAAAAATTTAAATTTACATTAAAGCAATTAAATACATATCACTAAAATCTAATCATTTTATATATTTAATATTCAAATTTTTAATATTATTTATTAACTATTAAAATCATATTAAAATTAATTCTCATATATAATTCACTCTTTACTGCATGCATATCACAATTTTGTAATGTGTATTATATATAAGATATAATTTTAGTGATCATTACATAATATTAAAAAATTTAATATTAAATATATAAAATAACTAAATTTTTATGATTTGTATGCAATTATCTCACTTATATTTTGGTACCTTTTAATAACTAAATTTTTATTATATGTATGCAATTATCTCATTTATATTTTGATACCTTTTCATATCTGCACAAAATAAATCAAATTAATGGAGGTTAATTTTTAATTAAGTTAATATTAAGCATAAATGCACCTGGGATTTGAGGTTGGCCACGTATTAAAACTGAGTCTCAATTTTTAAAAAAATATAATTTAAATTCCTCAATTTTTTTTTGTTATGATTTCTGCCGTAGATCTTTTTGTTAAAACATAAATAAATAATATTTTACGTGCATTTTTAAGATAATCGATGTTACTTATAATAATTCTCTTTTTAATATTCTTGATATAATATATCTTATGCCTTCGAAGCTTATAGGATGACATATATATCGAGTTATTAATGAAATTGTTGATTTTACAGTCTTTTTTTATTATTCTGGTGATACCGCATGGGAAGAGGAATGCCCCTCTTACACGATTTTAGTATGATCTTTGTGGAAAAGAATTTGATAATATTATTATTTGTACCGTTATTTACCACTTAATTTATTGTGTCATGGATTTGAATTACAGAGAACATTTTAATCTATATTATATTAGGTTGGGGATTGGCCTTAGGGCGGTTACCGATCCGATTTCGGGCCGAGTCAATACCGGCTCGAAATCGGATTCGATCACATTTCGATCGACTCGAAATCGACTCGAGCTCGATTGGATTCGACTTTGAGCCGGCTTGAGTCAAGTCCAATCGACTTCGAGCCGATTTCGATTCATTTTCGAGCCGGCTCGAAAATGAATTAAATCTCAATTTTTTTTGGCTGTTCTCGAGCTAGGTAAGCTCAACTCAATTCGGCTCGAGATTGGCTCAGTTTATATATATATATATATATATATTATATTTAAAATATTATATATAAGTATTATAATACAAAATGTATTTTAATTCGAGTCAATTTCAAGCTTGATCGAGCCGAGCATACTCTGGCTCAAAATCGGCTCGAAATTATTACCGAGCTGAATTTTTTAGCTCATTAATCGGCTCATTTAAATCGATTTAATTTTAATTTAATTTAAAATCGATTTAATTTTTGATCGATTTTTGATCGATTTTTGATCGATTTTTGATGTTCGATCCATATTAATACCCTTAATTGGCCTCTTTCTCTATTGACTGAAGTTTGACCAGGTTATTCCAGTGGCGCGAATGAACGACGGGCCGAGGTCGACGGCCGGCGAAATAATATCTACATAATTTTGAAAAATTTGAAAGAGACTCCAAAAACAAAATTAAAATCAACAAATTAACAATTATAAATTTTAAAAAGGGTAAATTACATTCAGATCTCTGAGTTTAATGCTTAATAACGTATAAATTCATATTTTTAAAATTATAATATCGAGTTCTTGAGTTTTAATAAATTATCAAATAAGTTTATTTTTTATTTTTTATTATTAAATTTTTTTTAAAATATCATTATACCCCTCCCGTTCTCTCTCCTCCAGATCCCTGCGCACGCGCCAGTGCGACCCATCGGCGGCCCCAGCGGGTCGCGCGGCCTCGCTTGTTCGCGGGGATCTGGAGGAGAGAGAGAGGCGGCCGCACAGCCGCCGTCAGGTCGTGCGGCCTCGCGCGTGCGGGATTGGGAGGAGAGAGAGAGAGAAGAGTATAATGATAATTTTAAGAATTTTTTAAAAAAGTAAAAAGAACTTATTTGATAATTAATTAAAACGCAGGAATCTCGATGTTATAACGTGGACCTGTGTGTTTTAAGCCTTAAACTCAAGAACTTGGATGTAATTTGCCCTTTTAAAAATTGTTTCCATATAATTGCTATAAATTAAAAGCTGAGATAAATTATTTATTGGTAAAAAAAATTTCAATTAAATCTAAAAATAATTTTTTTCCCCTCTTATCCAAAATAAAAATACTTCAATCAAATGTGGAATAAATTTTAAAATAAAAAAGCAGTTTTGTTTCGTGTCCTTTAAATATTTAAATTTAACACTATTTTTTAATAAAAATTTAAAATTTAGAACATTAGCAAATTTTAGAAAAAAAAATCACAAACCATCTTTTATAATTATTAATAATAACCTAATAAATAAATCTTTTGGATTCCTTTTTTTCATTCAAGAACTTTGGGACAAGTTCGCAAGGCCTTTATCTTTCTGGTGAAAAACATTTTACATGATAATAACAGCATTTCGATACATACTGTTAGAACCTTCTCTAACATCCCTTGCCCCACGTCGAAGAGCAGCTCCTTGCCAAAGAGCAGCTCAACAGCAGCCCCACGTCGAAGAGCAGCTCAACAGCAGCTCCTTGCCAAAGAGCAGCTCAACAGCAGCCCCACGTCGAAGAGCAGCTCAACAGCAGCTCCTTGCCAAAGAGCAGCTCAACAGCAGCCCCACGTCGAAGAGCAGCTCAACAGCAGCCCCAAGTCGAAGAGCAGCTCAACAGCAGCTTAGAGAGATCACCAGATCGTACTCTCCGTACTACTATGTCAACTCAGCATTTAAGACAGTATGAGAGTCTACTCCCTAATCGTCTTTTGTAGGAATAGGTGTCAGATGTGACAGATCGTACCTATTGTATTCCCTCCTCCCCAGGCTATAAAAGGGGACTCAGGCTCTCTCAGAGGAGGCCACTCTTTCTCTACCCTCTCTCTCTTGTACTCTTTTGGTCTCCCATTAGAGACTCCCAAGCTTTGTAAGAAGAGATGAGATTAGTGGATTTAAATCGCCTAGACGGCGTCGTGATTTTTCCCCCAGACACTCGGGTTTCCACGTAAAAATTGCCGTCTCATTTCTCTCTGCGGTGGTGCATTTTTTGCATCAACACATATATACAAATATATATATATATATATATATGAATTATTTAAAGCTCTTATTTGGGGCTAAAAAAATATGAGTTATTTTAACTACTGTCAAAATTATAAAAAAAATTATTTTATATTTCATTTTATATAAAATTTAATATTAAATAATTACTTTAATATTATATTTAATATAATTTTTAACATAACTAATTCACTTTATTTTATATTATACATATTTTTTTAAAAATATTTTTTTAAAAATTCTTCAAACTTACTTTTTTTTTTTTAATTCCAACCAAACCGATATTCCCTCCAAATTTTGATATGGGTAAATTGCATGGGGCTTCTCAGATTAAAAGAGTATTTAAAAATTAATCTCAATTTTTTAAAAAAAATTAATTTGAGTTGTGAAATTATAAAATTTTTCTAATTTTAATTTAAATTAAGATTTAATTATTAATTTTAATTACAAAAATTTTGAAAAAAATGAGTTACAGTTTAATTAATCGAAGATATCTCTTCAAATATAGTAATATTTTTGCAATTTATGTTACATGATAGTTAACAAGAAGAGATTAAATTGTAAATACACAAAATATATAAAAATTAATTTAGAACTTTTAAAATATAAATATTATTTATAATTTATATATAATTAAATACATAATCTATAAATTAGACTTAATTAACTCAAACTAAAAAATTTAACTACTTAAAATAAAATTTAGCAATATAAATTATATATTGATATTTATTATTCGATTGTAAGTTTCTTTTTTTATTTTTTAATCTAAAAGAAATAAATAAATTAATTAAACATCATGCAGGTCTTGCTTGTATTTTAACAATTAAATAACAATGATTTTTAAATAATTATTTTAATACGTCTTTGCATTTTAGATTGAGGTGCTAATTATTAAAATAAAATATTTTTTTTAAATTTTTGGGTGGAAAATGTTAAAAATGTTTTTTTAAGGGTGCATTTGCATTTTGCCCAGCTATTTATATCCTCCTGAATTGAATGCGGACCTGCAGCAAACAGCAGACATGGCTATAACCATCACTCTCATCGCCATCGCAACCTTCCTTTTTCTGTTCCACACCCTTCGTCGGAAAACCAGCAACCTTCCTCCCTCTCCCCCGGCGCTTCCAATCGTTGGCAACCTCCACCAGCTGGGCTCGTTGCTACACCGCTCCCTCGCCTCGCTCTCAGAGAATTATGGTCCCCTCATCCTCCTCCACCTCGGCTCCATCCCCGTCGCGGTAGTCTCCTCCGCCGAGATGGCTAAGGAAGTGTTAAAGACGCAAGACATCATCTTCTCCACCAGGCCGCCGTCGAGCATAGCTGCCCGCCTGTTGTACGGGCCTCGTGATGTGGCCTTCGCGCCGTATGGGCCACACTGGAGGCAGATGAGGAAGATCTGCATCCTCCATATACTCAGCAACAAGAGAGTGCAGGAGTTCGCTCGGTTGCGTAAGGAAGAGGTGGAGCTTCTGGTCGCAAACATCGCCGGCTCATCGCCTGCGCCGGTGAACTTGAGCAACATGCTGGTGACTCTTTCCAGTGACGTCATCTGTAGGGCTGCTCTGGGGAGGAAGTACTCTGGGGAGCAGCGTTTTTCAGAGATGTTGAGGGAGCTATCAGCCCTTTTCTGTTCTTTCCCGTTGAGGGATTTTATTCCATGGCTCGGTTGGATCGATGAACTCAGTGGATTAAACGCAAGAATTAAGAGGAACTCCGAGGAGTTTGATCAGTTCCTCGAACAAATTCTGGAGGAGCACATTGATCGCAGAAGAGGATCAGCGGCAGAGTCTCACCCCTGTGTCGATTTTATCGATGTTCTGCTTTCACTCAAGGAGGAGAACAATGAAGAAGCGGCAATCACCCTGGAGAGATCAGATCTCAAAGGGCTTATTTTGGTAAAATATCACTGCTTATAAGTTTTTCATGAATCCAATCAATCATCAATCGATCCCGATCATACTATAATTATCATTACTTGCAGGACATTTTTGCAGCAGGTACTGATACTTCAGCTGCCACAATGCAATGGGTCATGGCAGAGCTTCTCAGTCACCCGAATTCCATGCGAAAGGTGCAAGAAGAGATAAGACAAACAGTAGGCTCCAATACTGTCATGGTGAAAGAAGAAGACATTGATCAAATGAAATATTTCAAAGCGGTTATCAAGGAGACCCTCAGGATGCACCCCTCTCTTCCTCTCGTTATTCCTCGAATGGCTATGAAAGATGCCATGCTGCGAGGCTACAGTATCCCTGCAGGAACTAGGGTTCTCGTTAATGTATGGAAGATTGCAAGGGACCCAAAGTACTGGGAAAATGCTGATGAGTTTCAACCAGAGAGGTTCCTCATTAACAATAGTACTATTGATTACAGTGGACAAGATTTTCAATACCTTCCCTTTAGTTCTGGGAGAAGATCTTGCCCCGGATTGAACTTTAGCCTTGCCACAGTACATCATGCTCTAGCCAATTTATTGTATCGTTTTGACTGGGACTTCGCAGAAGGGGAAAAAGAGCATGCACTCGATATGAAAGAGACACCGGGACTTAGTATAAGCAAGAAATACGATCTCATTGTTAGTGCAAAACCCTATGGCTTCTTTGAGCATAACGAATAGATGCATGCATTTGATCACTAGACCAGAATAAAATGGTCCTGTAAGTAGGAATCTAAGGTTCTGTTTGACAACTGACTAAGAAATGATTTATTTTAGTTATGATCAAGATCTTAAATTTATTTTAAAAAAAAACTTTAAAAATTCTTTTATATCCTATACATCATCGGGGTTCCTAGGTTTTCAAAAATTATTATCTGAGTTCTTTTTTATTTTTTTATTATTAAAAATACACAAAATTATTATTATACCCTTACCCTCCCTCTCTCCACCAGATCCGGCAGCCGCGCCGCCGCAAGACACCGCCGGCGGCCGCGCTGCTCCG
>JAEMOT010000565.1:176842-208583 GCA_019297695.1 Apostasia ramifera
CCGGCGGTGTCGTGAGGCTCCGCGAGGCCGCCGGAGGCGGCGCGGCTGCCGGATCTGGTTCAGAGAGGGGAGGTAAGGGTATAATGGCAATTTTGTATATTTTTTAATAATACAAAAATAAAAAAAGGACCCGGGTGATTATTTTTGAAAACCTAGGGACCCCGATGATATTTTAAAAATGTGGACCTGTGTGATAATAACCCTTAAACTCAGGGACCTGGGTGAAATTTGCCCAAAATTTAATCTTAAACAATCACTTTATTTTATCTCCAACATAATTTTTAGTATAACTAACTCACTTTATTTCACATCTGTTGACGTAGGATGTAAGAGATCCCAAGAAACACAGAGAGAAAAGAAGAGAGAGAGTCCCGAGAGACGGCGGCACGCAAAGAGCTAGGCCTCGTAATTAAGGCTTAAAAGAGAGTAATATGTAGCCAGAACAACACACCAATATTTAAGGTGCTTCAGGGAAGAAATCCTCTACGTCCACCGAGCGCCAGTGAGTGGGGTTTCGTTATAGAAAAAGCAATTGTGAGGACAAATACAATGCTAGAAGAAGAATAAGCTAGAGAAGAAGAAAGAGAAGGAGAGAGATAGAGCTCATGTTACAAAGGAATCAGGAAAAATCTCTCTCTGCCTCTTCCTGCTCAAGGGTATTTATACGTAGCGGATAATACAGCTTCATCCTAGTTTCCCGGAAGGGGAGGAAGTAAACAAATGCTGAGCCCATGCTGATGGCTCCACTGCTGTCGGCCACTGGAGGAGCCGGAAGTAACGGATGGAAGCTTGTCTCCCTGATCTTAGTATTTCTTCTAGGGATCCGTGATGGCTGAAGCAGGCGGGTCCATGATTTGCATGTATGAAAAAAGTGTCTTGTACAGGAAACGGTGCGGTCGGGCCACGCCGACTGCGACAGGTGCAGCTGAGGAATATCGTCATCGATGTTTGCTAGAGGTGATCCTGGATCGTCGTGGACGATGTTTGACCGAACCCGTGTGGTCGAAGTTTGACCGAGATTTGAGACCCGCAAAAATAAAAGTAGAATAAGAAGTTACAACATCATACATATTTTTCTAAAATTTTTTATAATTTTTTTTTAAATTATCTTTCTTTTCATCCAACCAAACAGAGTTGTCAAGTTTGTATATTAATTAATGTCGTAGCTAAAATCTGTTGCCCATTTCTATGGTGTTTTAGGAAAGTGTAGAAGATAAATGCCATCCTCATTTTTAGAATATTATAGGATAATATATATAGAATTCTGGATGCTATTGAGTAAAAAAAAAATCAATGTGATAGTATAATTATTTGACAAAAAGTTTGCTAAATATTGTATAAACACTTAAAAATGATCATAAACAAAGCACAATGATAAGAGAATATGATATAACATGACACGTTATAGTGTGCAGAGGTATTCTTACTTCATTGACGTAGTAGTTAGGGTTTAGTAGATTTAATTGCCAAATTTGATTTCATGATTTTTAACTCTATTTTTTCATATTTTATTGGGGTAATTTCACTTAGGCTTCTGAGGTTTACTCGACTTGCCACACAGGTCTATAATTTTAAAAATATGCCAGACAGGCCCCCAAAACTTACTGTTAAAATTTATATGACAGTATCCGTTAAATGCTGTTAAAATTATGAAAATACTCCTTTTTATCCTTCCATATTTCTGACTGGCCGCCACGCTGACGTTCGCGCGCAGGGTCGCTGCAGGGTCACCGGCGCACGCAGCCTCCTGCGCGTGGGCACCGGTGACGGCCGCGCGCTGCAAGCCGCTGTGAGGACCATGAGTACAATTGTAATTTTACATTAAAATTTTTTATAATTTCTTAATTAAAATTTTAATTTAATGAAATATTTAACGAAAAATATTTAATTGGACCTTATTGGAAGTTTTTATAAATATTAAGGACTATAGTGATCTATACAGTAAGTTTTAGGGACCTGTCTAATAGTTTTTAAAATTGTGGACTTATATAGTAAGTCGAGTAAATTAACCTCCGGGGCCTAAGTAAAATTACCCCTATTTTATTGCATGTCAACTTGATTTTAATTGGTCAATCTTTTAGATCAACAGTGACACACATATTAATGCTTTGATACAAGACATTAATTTGAGAACTCACTTAAAGTTTAACTTATAATCCAATTTAAATTCTAAGTTGACTTTCGTGTCACACTATGGGAGGGAGAACCTTCACTGCCGACCACCGTTGACTAAATTGGTTGACTTTTATGGAAGCAAGAGAGAGAGAGTTAAAAGTGGAAGTTGAAATGGAATTATGATACGATTTTTATTTTTATTTTTATTTTCATTCTATTAAGCAGACCGTGTTTATCGGTCATTTCCTTGAAGGCTTCCCTTTTTTGTCAACTCTGAGTTGAGAACATAAAGTCAATGATCAAAATTAGGATTAAAATAGTATTAATTAAAATAATAATAATAATAAATAATTTTTTTAATTATTTTATATAAATTTTAATATAAAAATATTATTTTATTTTATATATTCAATAATTTTTAATAAAAATATCAATTTATTTTACATTCTAGATTAAAAATGAAATGATAATTTTTTTATTTATTTGAATGAAATAGAATATGAAATAAAAAATAAATAAAAAAATATTAAAATATTTATTATTATTTTATAAAAATTTATATTATTTATTATTATATTTACTTCTACACAAACATTTAGATCATTATAACTTATATAAATATTTATGTATACATAGTATATATATATATATATGTGACCATGTATATATGCATATATTCATATGAACAATGATGATTTTAAAATAATATTTTAAGCTATAAAAAATAGTTAAAGAATAGTTATTTCTTGGATTGATGAAAGAAATAATTATTTTATGAAATGTGAAATAATTTTTTTTATAAAATAACTATTTATTAAAGTAAATATGAGAATTTTTATTTCACGAGAAAAAAAAAGTGAAATAAAAAAATCATTTAATCTAATTAAATACACCGTAAATGTTAAAATGAGTTTGAGATGGTTAAAATATCTAGAGGTATGCAATATATTATCAAAATTAAGAGCAAAACATGATATTTAGAATAATTTTTACTATGCAAACAAAATTCTTAAAGATGCTTAAAGATGGCAATTTTGACATACTCATGGAACTCCACCTGCACTTAGTTTGGATGGGGTGAGCTCTTTTTTTAAAAAAAAAAAATTATAGGAAAAAAAATTTCACAGGGCAGAAATAATTTTTTTTATTTTATTACCAACATGAGTGTGAGGCAGGTGCTGATCTTGCAAAACTCTCCCAATTAACCCAAGGTGAAGATGATGAGGTAATTTTTTATTAATTCTAACTAAAATGTAATAAAAAAATGAATAATTCTGAATACTTGAACTCAAAGCCCACTTTGGCTATATCTGAGTAGGATAAATAAAGTATTTGTGTACAGTAATAAAGGAGAAAATTCTAACTCGAGATGTGCGGGTGGTGCCGGTGAATATATCTAATTAAAGTGTCGGGTTGATGGATGTATCTAAGGTGCTAGGAGGGTAAGAATTTAGGCTGACCTGCACCCGCTCTGCCCCACTGCCATTCTTGAAGCTGCTTAAACTTTGAAGTGGCTTATACATTAAAGTCGTCTTTGAGACAATCTATATTTCAACCATCTTAAAGAATTCTAAACTGCTTAAAAATTTAAAACTATTTGAATGATGAAATATCATTTTAGGGTAAATTGCACAGGGGCCCCTGAGGTTAGAATGATGCTGAAAATAGGTCCTACGTTTTGAAAAGCCTAGATTTGGGTCCCCAAATTTGTGTTTGCGCTGCCGTTTGGTCCCACGTTTGAAATTTGCTGGTTTTTTTTTTAAAAGTATTTTGAGAGAGTTATAAGAGCATTTTGGTCCATATAAATATGACTAATAATCAAATTTAACCGTTATTGTCTAATTGGACCATCCAAAAAAATGACATTTAAATTAAGAGACCAAATGACAGCGCAAATACAAACTCGGAGACCTAAATGTAGGTTTTTCAAAATATAAGACCTATTTGCAGTATCATTCTAACTTCAGGGGCCCCTGTGCAATTTATTCAAAATTTTATTTTAACATTCAGAAGCATATAAGATATGAAATAAATGTGATTTTAATATTAAAATTTTTTTGAATATAAAATAAATTTAATTTTTAATGTTAGAATTTGTACTTGACTTAAAATAAAGTTATTAAATTTATAATAAATTTAAAATATTAATAAAATATTATTTAAATTTTTTACCCCATGAACTACATAAAGCCTTAGTCTTAAATTAAAAGTTTAAATTGCTACGAAGTGGTTCTAAAATACAGTAAAATTTATTTGCTTAGAGTTAAATTTTATTTTTAGAATGAAAACTTTTTATTTATTTTAAGATGAGTAATAATAGAAAATAAAGTTAATATATGATATGAAGTAAAATTTATGATTAATATGAAAATTTTATACTGTACATGTAATAAAGTTAAGATTTTATATTAAAATTTATGTAAAATGTGAAATGATGTTAATAGATTATAATTTTAAATTAATGTAAGAAGAGGAACGAGTGACAAGTTACAAAAATAATTTAATTTTTTTATGAGAAAATTATCTAAATTAATGTTGGAAGATGAGGGGATATATATATATATATATGTACATATAATCGTATATATAATCGTATATATAATCGGTATCCAACAACAGGAAGGCGATCATTCAAAAAAAAAAAAAAGACATGAAGGCGATCGGGAACCTGAAGTATGATCTGCTGCTGTGGGTCTCAGCAAGGGCATGACATCAAAGGAGATGAATGAAGCCAGCGATGAATGCGGCGAGCGGAGCTCCGGACGAGGGGGAGGAGGAGGATGCGAGGGCGATTGTCTCTCCGACTGCTGCATTCTTCAGGGTATGACGCTCATTTCACCATAAAAATGCTCTAAATTCATTTCTTCAGTAATCCTTGAATTGGGGTTTGATCAAGTGGTTTCATAGATTTTTTTGATCCAATCTCATATTTTGAAGATCGATGCCATCTCAAATGGTGTTTTGTTGAAGACCACAAATTTAATTCGGTGAAGACGATCAAAATGCCTGCCCTAAAGGCCATGTTCTAGAGATGCCAAAATTTGGGGAAGAAACCTGGGCATTTGTTACCATTTCCGCATATTTGATAGTCTGACGATCGATAGATTGTAGAAGTCCGTACTGAATGTGACACTTGTGCTCTATAACTGGTTTTCCCTACTTTCAAATCATTTAGTTGTAGTCTATGGGATCCTTTTCTTTTTCATTTGCTGGCGTTTTCCCTTTGTTTTACCTACTTCTGAAGCTCTACACTATAGCCTTTGCTGGGAGATGTTTGACAACACGTTGAAGAAACACCAATTTCGACAACAACACTTTGAAGGCAAAAAAGCACATTTTCGATGAGACGTGCAAACTTGGAAACTTGCTTCCTAGGACCCCATGCAAAATTTAAAATAGGCATTAGTTTTTAAGTTAGAATGCCAATGACCCACAAGCCCGACAACTAACTAAAATGTAAGAAGTTTTGGCTTTTATCTCCAGTAACTAAATGAAGGATCACAGGGATCGTCACCTAGAACATGGATAACAGAGAGGAGACATCTCTATTCTGCTTATTCTCTTAAAGACTTCAAGAGACTGAACTTCTCTTGAGTTGTTGATCTTCAACGTTGCTTTAGGATAAATATATATATTAATATATGTTTATCCAGGTGATCCACATAATCATATAAATTTGGTTTTGTTTTATTCAATTTTTTGATTTCTACTAATGGCCAATTAAGGATGGCCTTATGTGATGATTATCTCTTAAGCAGGATTAAAGGTTTCTTTGATAGCAAGTAACATAGTTTCTTTTTTGGGAAGAAATCATATGGATAGTCATGAGATTTCTTTCACAGTAAGAAACTCGGAATCACTATAAATAAGGGCTAGGGGTTGGTCTTCTCTTTGACACCTAGGGGCGCGAGATAACTCTCTCTAAGGAACTCGGCAAAATAGCCCCGTAACTTCGGGGGAATGAAAATAGAAATACAATAAAATGAAATAAAAAAGAAAGAAGAAAAAAAAAGTCAGCGCTATAGCTTGTTTCCAATACTCAGCGGCTTGATCGAATTAAGCCTCTGCAATTTCAGAATCACCTTGTAGAATGGCCTGTTCTCCCCGGTCGGAATAGGTGGTCATGGCATAACCATCGAGGTGAGTAGGGACCTAAAAAGATCGAAAGGAACAATACAATGATTTTTGTCTACACTAACAAATATGTTGGCTGATTTACCCTCTTTTGCAATAAGTTTCGCTACAGCGCCTGCTGCTCTAGCTAATTGTTCACCCTTTCCTTGAGTTCTTTCTAGAGTTCTTTACCATCAAGCACACTGGATAAGGAAGTGGAAAGAAACTAAGGAGAATGAGGTCGTCTCATCCTTACAGTAGATTTGGTTTTATGCTATGCTTCAACCATTCACTTTCAGGTGTTCTTTCTTGTTTATATGTTCCTATGTTAAATAGTTCAAATTATATGAAATAGAAGGAGTGGATCTTGTTGTTATTAGGGTGTTAATTTGGACTTGCCGATTAGAGAGAACTCTTCTCCTGTTATTAATGAAAGTACGTCAAGTGCACAGGCTTATTTTAAAAAGTGCACTTGAATTGTCTAAGTTTAATGATGATAAAAGCGTAGGTTAGTAAGGTCATATGGGCTTCGATCCCAAAATATAAAATAGCCCGAAATTATTTTGAAGCCAAAAAGTAGTATTTTGTAAGCTCTAATAAAGCAATGACTAGCACCCTAATGAGTATGCCTCTTCCATGAGGTTCTCTGGTGATAGCTCCATTTGAGGGCATAGATTGTAATGTGGAATTTGGCATTGCAGCTTAAATCTAGAGGTAACATTTTTTGAGTTATTCTTAATGCACTTCATTCTCAATTCTGTTCCACCTAAGTATGGACCATTCAAGATATCATATATCACATAAAAAATTGGTTCATAAATGAATTACTCTTAATGTTTGTTCAAGAGGCAGGAAGGTTCAAATAGGATAAACAAAATGCTATAAACTTTGTTTTTCACAAGGATAAAAGAAGGCATAATAAGTATGATAAAGAAAGGCGAGTTCCGTAGAGGAAAGCAAAAAAAACTTAAACTGATTCATATAATTAATATAAAGAGAAGTCCAACAGGTGTTTTTTCTGTAAAGTAAAATACCACATCAAGAAAGGTTGTATAAAGTATCAGAAATGGCTCCAGAAGAAATGTAAGAATCTTATTTTGATTCATGAGCTGCATTATGTTTTTGTTCCATCTAATACCTAGTGGGTTTATTCTACTGCACTTGCACATTGCTGATACTATGCAGGGATTCTTGAATCAAAGAAATCCAAATAACTAAGAAATTGTCATCATCAGTCAAGTTGGTTCATAAGAACTTTTAGAATGATTCTTGAGTTTGGTTTTATCTTAGACTTACATGTATCCCCCTTTTTCCAGAATCGTGATATTTGTATTAAAGCTTTGTAACTTGGGATATTCCTTTGTCTTTTTTAGTGATAAATTTTTCTTATCATTTTGGTTTTAAATCTATAGGTGGTGGTATAATGGCTGGTGATCTGTTTAAACTTTCTCTTTGTGATTACTATTGTCACATCCCAACTCAAATTTCTTTATAATAATGAGAAATTCAAATTAGTGCATGAAATTTTTAGAATATACAGAGCTAGAATATAATTGAAACTTAAATTTAAGTATTTATATTACGAGTACAAGGGGTTCTTGGTTCCCCGAGAACTTATTACACACACACTAAATTAAAGTACAATTAGCAAAATGACAACTGAGTGCTAAAATACGCCACCGAGTTTTAAGCGAGTTCATCCTACCCTTGATTTTTCTTAAAGTTTGCGATCATCAAACAAACGGGTTAGCTGATGGCAATTAGTAAATAATTATCTTCAGAGTACATATAACAAAAAGAATTTTAGAGGATGGTCTCAGGCTGATTTTATTACAATATAAATAGTTTGATTCACACAAAAGGTATATTATACGAATTCAAAATAGTATATTTTCCTCGAATTATATCAGAAGTATGAATCAGTATTTTCGAGCAGATTAGCAGCCAAATAAAACTTTTACAAAAGCTGCGTAAACGACATGGGAAAAAATCTCTAATGATGCCAAAGTATTCGAAGCCTTAGCTTCCAAAAATCAAGATCCCAACACAAAATATCACAAATTGTCATAAGAGCCACAAAAAGCTGCTCAAATTAACAGTCAAATACTGTTTCAAAGAATTAAATATCATTCATACTTAAAGAGTCTGAGAATATATTTAATTAAATAATTGTTTATTTATTAAATTGAATTTAAGAGAAAATTATAAAAATTAAGAGACTTAAATATAATTATTTATTAAAAATTCTATTCATTAAATGCTACAGGTGATAAGATTGAGTAATATAAAGAATTTTTTTTATTTGATTTAGCTTTTAGCTTATTTACATAAATATCCAATTCCTAAATTATGCAATAGAATATATGGCAAATTTATAATAATTATATTTGTATGTTAAATTATAATTTTTATATAAAATTAATATCATTCAATGTGGGAATATTTTAAAATTTGCAAACTTTTAGTTTAATAACACATTTAACTTATTTGTGTATTTATCTAGTAATCTAAAAATATAATAGATACCAATTTGTAATTTTTTCCTATTAATTTCTTATTTTAATGAACTGATACATATTTAAAATTTATTTTAATTAAGAATTTAGAATTTACTGAAACATTTAGTATATCTATGTAATAAGTTTTTAGTAATCAGTTTAGTTTATACATATCAAATTCAAATAACTTGTTAAAAAAATTATAAGAATTTGTAACTATGATTATAATTATTGCCAAAGGAATATTTAAGCTTCAAAATAAACTCGATACAAAAGCGTAATCACTTACCTGACTCATCAACACAAACACTTTTAAAAGTAGGAGATATTTCTGAGGCAAGTTAAATGAAAGATGAGAGGTTTATATAGTTGTTAAGAGGAAAGAAAATGACAAAAATAAATTTATTGAGTGGTTAACCGGTGTCAGAAGGTTGCTGAGCATTTAATCCTATTTATTGACTTTATTAGGGCAGAGAAACGGATAAAGAATATTTTATACCTGAAAAATTACAATTAAGAGTTTATAATTTATTTATTTATTTCTTTTAAATAAGTTACAAAGGATGGAATAATTACAACCAAGTCCCTCATCATTTGTTAACGGAATAAATGATGGGTGGTTGAAAATAATTTATTAATCAAAATTACAATTAAGGGTATTAAGAAAAGTTGCAATTAAGAATTTAAAAAAATAATTTTTTTTTTTAGTTTAGAATTTTTACGTCAAATATCACAACTATCACCAATCAGTATTAACCTTGCACAATAATGTGGGTATAAGCATAGCAAGGCAGATGAGAAATCATCTGTGCTTTGGCATAAAAGATTAGTTCATGTCTTCAAAGAAAGAATGCAATGGTTAATCAAAGAAGGTTTCTTAATTGATTAAGATTCCTTTTATTTTGGTGTATGTGTAAACTGCATAAAGGGTAAGTAAACTATAACCTCTTTAAGGGCACCACTAGAATTAGTGGAATATATTATACTAATATTTGTGGTCATTTTTCTCCCTGTCATTTGGTATTTCATCATACTTACTAATAACCACTATCATTTTGGTTATCTCTTTCTACTAAAGGAAAGGTCTAAGGCATTTGATGCTTTTACAACCTATAAAACTGAGGTAGAAAACTAGCTCAATAAAAGGATAAAAATGTTCTGATTAGATAGAAGTGGTGAATATTTTAGTAGATAAGCGAAAAATAGCCAAATGCCTCTAGACTGTTTGCTAAGATTCTATAGCAATGTGATATTGTAGAATATGGTTGTTTGTGCCAACCTGTTACGGACGACAACCTTGCTTCACTACTGTCAACCTTGCAAATCCACTCGAAGGCCCCGAGTCAATCCGTGCCTTCCCTAAGCGGTGCCACACCCACGTACAAGCCTGTGTGATTTGGATTGCCTAGGCTCCTTCTCTACTCAATTTCCTAAATTCTTACAGAATGGGGCATGTGATTCTCTGAACAGTGCAACCAAGATTTAATTTGCTATAAAACTTCTCTGAGTCCCACTCATGCATATTCTCGAGAACTAGGTAGTGGGATTATTGAAAACCAAGCCTATCGAACCTTGCTTCTAAGTACTCGAGATTCTTTGGCTTAGGTACAAATTTAAGTGAATTAATTAATCTAGTTATTCGACTACTGTGATTTTCTTTATTCGTTTGGATTTTACTTGAAATTGCTCTATTATGAGACCTATCATTATTGAGCGCAATTAATCTTTATTGGTTGATTATTGTGAGAACTTTATTCCTGTTGTTCTGTTTCTGATTTATTGAAAAACAACCTAGCCTTAATCTAGATTAGTAATTTCTACATTACTGTCGGCCAAATTTAATTAAAATTTTAGAGTGATTAATTTTACAGATTTGGTTAACTTCTTGATCATAAAATAAATTTCTAAATTTTTTACATTAGTTTGTGAATAATCTATTATTAGAGTTTGTTGATCTCTAAATTTGCATTTTCATTCACCTGTCCTGCATTTTACTAGTGTACTAGTTTGTTCATAGTTAAGTTAATACCTTCAATTTGATTGTAACACTTTGCAATTTGCCTAGCCTTGTTCCTAACAATGATTCCTGATAAATTAATTTATTCTTAAATATTAATTTAGTTCCAATTATATGATGATCATCAGCTTTAGATACTAATTCCTAAACGTCATTTTTCGCAAATTAGTTTAATTTCTTTTTGCATACTCATTATCCAGTATTTATCATTAAGTGTTTCTCCTAATGGATTTAGGCTCAATTTAAGAAATGAATGTGGTAAAATGAAGATCATTTCTAAGAGAGGATCTTACTAGTATACTGTCATCCAGATTATTCATTTAATTTTAATTTAGGATTACTATCTATTAGTTAGGCTAAGTCAATTGACTTGAATTTAGGGATTTCATATTATTTTTAATTAATTTTTGTTTTGTCTCACCTCTTCTCTCTAAATTAGAGTTATAGTGTTGGGGACTTTTTTATTTGTAAGACAAGTCTGTGCACAATTCTATGTTCTATAAATAAAAAAAAATTGTCCTTTGGGTTTATGAAATTTGAATTTTGATTCATGGAATTATATCAATTTTAAATTCATGAAGGAAAAGGCTTAGGGCCTAGAGTGCAAAACTATGAACTCTAAGGCTATAAATTTTGCTCGAAATTTGAAGCTCGCTCGAAATATACTCAAGTTTAGCTTGACTCGAACTTGACTCAAATTTCTCATGACTTGAAGTCAGCTCACTTGAAATGGGATCGACTTAACTCTAACTTGACTCGATATTTTTAAATCTAAAATTTTTAAATATAATATTACAATTTTGTGTAATATATTTAAGGCAATTAATTTATATTTTACTGCTTATAAAGAAAATTAAGTTATTTATATCAGTTAATTATTCAAAGGTTCCTATAATTAACTTTTAATTATATTTTAGTTCACAGTTTTTAAAAATTTGCTGAATGATTCCTAAATTTTAACTAATATAACATTGAGGTCCTTTTGCTATCATTTTTTATAAATTTTCAACTTTACCCTTTCTGATTGATCAAATTTTCAATTTTTACTTTTATAAAAAATAAAAATTGGCTCTCCTCTCTCTCTCTCCCCCTCCCTCTCGGGTGGACTTGTGCGCTTGAGCAAGCAAATTTGCAAGTCGGGGTGGGCAGACTGCCTACTCCTCTCCATTATAGAGAGGTCCCATCGGTGGGATCGCGTAAGAGAGTGGAGAGAAGGAGAAACAGAGGAGAAGGGTAAAATTAAAATTTCAAAAATATGTTAAAGAAATTCCCTTAGATGCCGACGAAAATCATTAATTTAGAACTTTTATGTAATAATTATAATCTTCAAGGTTTTTTATTATTACAAAGTTTTTAAAATAAGGACCTTTCAACAAGTTTGAAAAATTATGGATTAAATATAATTAATGGTTAACTATAGTGACTTTTTCAGTAATTAATTTTATTTACATTTATGTATATTTGTAAGTATCATTATTTATTATAGCAAATTTAATACCTGAAATACAATTTTGCCTACTATACATGGCCGATCACTTAACTCGAATAAACTTGAAACTTGACTTGAACTCAAATCACTGTAACTTGATTGGAATCAAACTTGACTCGAGCTCTAAAGGCTAAAACTCAAAATGGGGTCAGCTCACTTGAGCTTGACTCGTTTACAGCCCTAAATTGAACCCCAATTTTACTCTTTCTTTTTCTTCTTGCTAAACCCTCATCCTCTCTATCTCGCATCAATTAACCAAATCAAATCTTATCTCAACTACAAAAAAAAAGTTTCTTATCTGAACTAGTTGTCCGGCTTGTGACAACCATGTGTTATTTGACATCCCACATGAAACCTATAAACTTCCGTCTTCAAGTTAATATAAGATTCTATATGAGTGTTTTGCATATTTACTTTTCTATTCTTTGGTCGAAGTTTGCAGTTGAAGGTCATGAGGTTTTTCAGTATTGGTTACTTCGTTGAGGAGGTTTCTTTTATGAGGTTCGAAGTTTGTTTTCTTCGATCCTAGAAACTTGCATTAGTGCGATAGCTTCTTTCATGTTTACCTTCTTAAGAAATGTCATGATGGTGCAGTTATTTCAGTAAATGAAACCATTTTTGTGGAACTATAACAGACTGTGCTGAAATTGTTACTTTTTTGTAGGATCCAAACTTCCTTTTTATTCTTTTAGCAAGATTGAAGATGGTTTTGAAATGCCATCTGCAACGAAACAGCCTCGAGAGTCCTTCCTCAGTAAACTTCTTGAACAGGTTATAAGAATTTTCTTTTTATTTCCTTAGGATGGCTCTTGTGATGCATGAGTATTCTGTTTAAAGAGATTGTGATCAACTGATCATTTGCTACAGTGGGAAAAGCGAAATCGAAGAGGACTTTTCCATCATGACATTGCTACCTGCGAAACCAGGGTGACCAATGCTGAATATGCTCTTTTCTTTTGTCTTGAATTATTATTCCTTGGGAATATACTATTGAACTGCACTAATGCAGGTGCTTCCAGGTGATTATGGTTTTATACTGCGACTTATCAAAGATCGTGACCTTAAGAAGAGACCAAGTGAACTTAGAAATGACAAAGTCCTCCAGCCCTTTGATGAGAAGAAGTTTAACTTCACAAAAATCGCCCAGCAAGAGGTGATTTTTAGGTTTGAAGAGAGCGAAAGCTGCATGAACAATTATCTTGGCACTTCTTCAATGTTTGACCCTGGCTCTTTAAATATCATTGCCATCAATGTACGTACAGTTCATCAGGCTACCTCTGCAATTGTTTGTTTTCTGCCCATTAGCCTTTCAAATTTCTATTCGTTTCAGGTGAGCCCTATTGGGCATGGTCATGTTCTTTTGCTTCCACATATTCTCAAGCGGTCACCGCAGAAGATGGATCGCGAGGGCCTCCTGCTTTCCCTTTACATGTCAAGGGAGGCTTCAAGTCCCTATTTCAGGGTAATTTACAACAGTCTCGGTGCATTTGCCACCATCAACCACCTCCATTTTCAGGTTTTCTTCTAACCTCTTTTCTATACTTATTAAAGTCATTGTGTTTACCAAGTAGCAGAAACACCACAATATTATGATTGGTTCCCCAAGATGAAATCAAGACAAGTTGTCGAAGAATGCAAGTCACTAGCAGGATATAGTCCTTTTACAGTGGTTAAAAATCACTGTAAAATACTACCAATAAACTGCTTTTTGTGGTATGATGTAAAAGGTATGGGCTTTTTACAGCGGTTCAAAACTGCTGTAAAAGATGTTTTATACAGCGGTTGTCTTAAGACAACCGCAACCACTTTATAAGAGTCTTTTACAACAGTTGTTTTGAACAATCGTTGTATGTGATATTTTTTTTAACAAAAATTTAATAAAATATTAAACTATTTAAAACCTGCAGTATAAAGAAATGTATCTATTCTTATACATATACACACAACCAACAAATTATAAATATAATATTAAATAAATAATTTTGCAACTTAACACATATGTGCACAACTAATTACCTGCTGCCTATGCTTCACAGGGAGCTCCGAAAGAACATTAGCCTTTAGCCTGCGAATCATAATAGTTGCTTTCATCAGACTATGCAGCTCATTGTGATTGATGACACCTTGATATAATCCAAAAACACCTTGTAAAATAATATTAATATCACAGTTTTTGTGCCAATGTTTTATACAATTAAATTTGCATATCCGTCACAGCTTAAAAATAAACACACGCTCTTGCAATATCGATTATCATACTCATGCACACTTCTATAAACCTCATGATGCAGGGTTTCAAGCTGTGTTTAGATCAAAATAATATCAGACACAAAGCTGAAAATCACAAGTACACTATCCAGAGAATGAATATACACGCTCAAAATGAACAATAAGAACTATACCTATTTGAATAACTCAACAGGTTATGATAATGCAGGTGTTTTATAAATTATTTCGCTCTATGTTCTCCAAGGATCAATGAATGAAGTGAGCCGGCCACCTAATTAATGACAAAAAAGATAAAAATAAGCAATATTATTTAATTTTTTATTAAGCAAAATTTATTAATTAGTAATAATAACACACACATATTATAATATATACATATATCTTATAGCTTACCATGTCAACTGAAGATTTATATATTTTGATGTTATTATCTCACATTTATTGTATAAATCCAGACCAATAAAAACATTGTATGTGCATGACCACCACATGCACATGAAAAAAATTATATATTAGCACACTAAAAATTACCATAATTTTAGTATTGATTGAACTGCAGATATCTTATTAAGAGATAGATTAATTCTGTTGTACTAGATTCCATCAAATTGGAGTCCCATATATAGTAGTGTTTATAAAATATAATTAACGATATACACCTACATTATTATTGAAAATATATTAGATTAAATTTTTTTTAAGATTTAATATATTACAATATATGTACTATTGTCAATCTAATAATATACCGTCCTATAAGTGCGACGAATCACATATATGTATTCAGCAAACTCTTCACGAACTTAATCTATCTTATTATCACTATGGGCTTGTTTGGTTGGAGGATAAATTTGGATAAGGAAAGAGAAAATATTTTATTTTATAGAGTTGACGGGAAAGAAATTTATTTTAATATTGGGAGGTGTGTAGGATGTGAAATAAAGTTGATTTTAAGATTGAAATTTGTGTTAGATGTGAAATAAAGTTGATTTTTAAGGTTGAAATTTGTGTTAGATGTGAAATAAAGTTATTAAAATTTATAATAAATTTAAAATATTATTATTATATTTTTTGCCCAATTTTGGGCATTTGCCAAACAAGGCCTATAAGTCACATTATTTCTAAAAAACTACAAACAAAGAAAACTAATTTACTTATATTATAGAAACATAAAATGAGCTGCTAATAGAATAAATTTTAAAAAAAATATTTATTACATACATCTATTGGGATACTCGTAATTCTTGAATGAATAATCTCTCGTATATAATGAGGACAAAATATCCACATTGAATGTTATTTTTCTGTCTTGGACACTGCTTGAACAAAAAAAATATTATTCTTTAAGTATAAAGTATTTAAAGATTATATTAGTTAAAACAAAAATTATAAAAGCGATACTTTAATTATTTTTACTTTTACTTTGAGATTTCTCTTATTAAGGTGTTTCATTTCAAAACGAGTAATGGAGCTATCGAAAAGACACGTTGATTATTAATGCAATGTGATACATGTAAATTTTCACGAATTTTATGTCCAACAGGATCCATTCAATACACAAGTAAATTATATGGATCTAACACGGCTAACATCCAATGGTTCCTGAGAAAATAGATGTTATAATTAAGTAATAAAAAGTGATATTTGCTAATAAAAAAACTAAAAACAACTTACCCATTATTATATGAAATAATAATAACAGAATTTTGAGATGTGTCCATTATTCGGTTGCTTAATAGTGTCGCTCGTTCATTTGCGGCAACATAAGCAGATATATTTTGTGGATCCATAAAACAGACTGATCTCCTATAGTATCATCTTGATTAAACAAATATTTACAAAAAATATATATTAAAAATTACATTTTTCTAATTGAATTAATATGTACATTAGTTTTATATTTTATTCTTACCTACAATATTACACTAATTATTCTTTCATCGATCTTTTCCTTCAATACAACATCAGTAATATCTTTTTTTATCATAAAATAATTGTTACACATTACCAAATATTTTATTTAGCAAAATAACTTCTATTATATTTGTAGGAAGCATCGTGGAGGTTGCATATTCGAGCATCTTAGTAACATAATGTAAATTAGTGTATTGTTGTTGCTGAAAAAAAAGTAATCATCAATATAATCAATAGTTATTTAAATTATATTTTAGATATTAAATAGTTATATTATACTTGGTTGCTACGCATTGTAGATTTCTTTAAGGTTTGTGATGTTTTTTGCTGTATTTTACAAAAAAATTATATATTGACAAAAATAATAATGAAAATTAAAATTATCAAATATATACCTGACTACCATGAGAAATAAGATATAATAGGAAAAAAAAGTGGGACAGAACTATCTATAATGTGATCAATAGATACACTAAATATATCATGGCCTAACGGTACATTATGCACAATCACGCTTGACCCACTTGGATTAATCACCCTTCCACGTGGAACGATATTATTTGGTTGCATTGACGCAATCAGACATGGTGTTCCCTACAAGTAATAATCATTAAAAATAAATGGGATTGCAATATTATTCATACATAATAATTATAAGAATATTTATTACCTCAGACAGTTGTGGTAGCTGACTTGAACTCATGTCCACATATAAGCCTCCTATGTTTCCTGTTGGAGCATTTACCGTATTAAGACTAGCGTAATGACTAGCTTGATATGCTCCATAGTTGTCTCTTTTATTCATTGCAGTCCTCATTTCAGCCATTTCTGCCCAAATACAGCTTATCTCTGCCCTTAACTCTTGGATTTCAGTATTTCTATCATTGCCTTTGTCTCTTGTATTATCTTTGAAGTATGATATTGTCTCAAATCTTTCTCCAGCTTGAACTCTTCCCGGTTGCTCCTGACTAAGAACTTTGGAGACTTCATCATCCCTGCCCTCAAAGTGAATAACACTCTGAAAGGACTGTGTAGCCAACTCTAACTACAAAAATAATCAAATTAATATTTATTTATAAGATGTAAAAATAATATTAATATATAATATAATTACCATTTAATTTGCTATTTCTTATGATGGCATGTTAATAAATTTACCATCTTTTCTTTTGTGTACAATAATCTATAAGTCGGCTCTTGAGATAGATTCCTTATTACCAGATTTTTTTCGCTATAAAAGATAAAAAAATATAAGTTTATCACTGAGGGCTTGTTTGTTTGTAAGGTTAAATTTAACAAGATTAAAATTAAACTTGGGTAGAGATATTTTTTTTATTAAAAGTTGTGAATGATGTGAAATATAGTTAGTTATTATATTGAAATATGTGAGAGATGTGATATAAAGTTAGTTATTATTTTAGGATATGTGAGAGATGTGATATAAGTTATTATTTTAGTAATGTGTGTAGGATGTGAGATAAAGTTAATTTTTAATATTAAATTTTATATGTAATGTGATATGCCTGGTTAAAATTAAACCAGATTGATTTTCAACAGCCAAATAAACGGGGCCTGAATCTTAGAACTAAACTGAATCTAAATTGAATTCTCGTACCATTTCATGCTTTAGACTTGCATATACTTTCCATGAGGTAGTGTGAAAGTACTTTTTGGCTTTTGCCCTCTCTTTAGCTGCATCACTTTTAACCTATAATTGAAGATAAATATTGATTATGAAAAATACTTACTTAAATTACTATAAAAGTAAGTTCTTAGCTGAAACTAAATTAACATATAATTATAGAAGTTTACTAAGAACTCATCACTCAAGTGAGCATTTATAAAATCATTCCACTCTTGTTGATTAATCATAATTCTATACTCCTCAAGAATAATATATCGAGCATCACCCTTTACTGACTCGATAAAGTTCTATACATATGAGATTTTTAATTTTTTCACATAACACTCATTTATATAAATAATTGATCATTTATCCCATCGACACTATCAAATGTTTCCTACGATGTAAATGTTAAAATCATAAAATGCATAAAATAATTAAGTATATTTCTTTATTTTTGAATAAATGAAAGTACTAATGTAATTTGACTTATAAATAATTCTGTCCACATTTTCTATTTATTTAATTCTGAAATCTCACGCCACTTATTGTATGAGATAGGAGTATTATTTCTTACTATAAGCCCACACATATTCATTAGTTAATCAGCTTCTTTTTCAAGTATAGGTTTACTATTCTCTAACTGAATAATAATAATTTTTCTTGATAGTCTGCTCTTAGTTAATTTTATTAATTGAGTTATTCCTCTTTTTTTTTAAGAGCAGAAGAAAGTTGTTGATCTGCCATTAATTATCTGCGAAATAGAAACATAAAATTATAGTTAGCAATATAAAATTATAATCATTGAAATAATAAAGTATAGAGAGAGATATACCAAGTAAGGCAGCTATCGTCAATGGAACTAGCAGTAAACAAGATCAAAATAGTAAATCATTGTCTGAAATTAATATCTGTTAGAATTATACAAAATGATATTTTATTCTACTAAATACTATATAAATTTTATAAACTAATATTACTGATAATTAATTTTTTTCTTTTCTTATTTCTTCTTTTTTCAATAATATCTAACTCGATCTCATCTTTATCTTCAATGTGATAATTAGGTATATCATCAAAATTATCATATACATTCTTATATCATTAACATTATCATATACATTCTGACACACTTTTTGTAAACACGAATATTTCTTGTAAACTAATATCATTGTCATGTTCTTCCATAAAAAATCTTGAATTATAAGTTAGAACGACTGACTATTGAGAATTATTAAGATCTTGAACATAAAAAACTTGTTTAGCCTAATTCGTTAGAATAAAACAATCATCTTTATAGTCAATGCGATTGAAGTTAACTAATGTAAAGCTATTTTCATCAATGTTGCTTCCACCATTATTGTCGTCCCATGTACATTTGAAAATTGGAAGACGAAAATCAATGTAATCGAGTTCACATATTTCTTCAATTATACCATAGTAGCATACTGTCGATCCGTATGCGGATTTTTGTTTTTGGCACTTGATATTTGTATTGTTTGAGCTATTAAAGAAATTTCACTATTTTGAGCTGCTTGTTTATTATCATAACTTTTAGTAGAAAATCGATATCCATTAATATAATACCCATCATATTTAAAGACACAATGATTTGATGAAAATGATAAATACTCTAATAACTTATCTAGATTAATACCCTCAGGTCCTTATAATAATATAAAAATATAATTTTCCACACTTCATTTATCTCGAGAATGTGAAGGATTTTCTATCCTTAACTGTTCCATATGCTTTTAATATATAGATTAATTATTGCAGTATTACGCGGAACATATAAATGTACTTGATTTAATAAGTTCAAATTAACAATTTGAGGCTTACCAGTAGTTAGCCCCTTCCAAATTTATCAAGTAAATTATGGTCAATCGGAATCCCAATTGGATTAACATCATGTAAATATTCAGTACAATACTCTACTATCTCTTCTGCTACATAGCTTTCAATAATACATGCATTTGACCTACAATAATTACGAACATATTCTTTTAATATTTTCATGTAGCACTCAAAAAGATACATTCATCGTATAAAAACAAGCCCACATAATTTTATCTCTCTTACTAAGTGGACATTCAAATGTACCATGATGTTAAAAAAATATGGGGGAAAAAATATTTCTAACTCACATAAAGTTTTAATTAAATTACTTTGAAGAGCATCTAAATTACAGGGATCCACTACTTTTGCACATGACAAATTGAAGAAGATACATATTTTCGTAATTGTATTTTGAAGACGGGCATCTAAACTGCCTCTAATAGCAATGGATAACAACTGTTGCATTAAGACGTGATAATTGTACGGTTTTAAATTAATTGACTTACATTCCTTCAGATTTATGCGATTTCTAATATTTGAGGAATATCCTTCAGGCACTTTTAATTTATACAAAGATCTACCAAAAATATTTCTCTTTACTTTAGTGAGAGTGTAATAAGTATGTGGAAGAAATATTATATTTTTTTGGACTTTAGGAGCAAGTTGTTGTCTAATCCCCATATCTATCATGTCTAATCGTGTATTGAGACTATCTTTACTTTTTTCTGAAATATTCAATAAAGTACCAATAATATTATCGCATTATTTTGTTTTATATGCATAACATCTAAATTATATCGTATATATAAAGACTCTCAATACTCAAGTTTCTTTTCTAACAGTTTGTTACTGGCAGTCCATCAGCTATAGTTTCAAGTAGTAGTACCAATTCTTTTCCACTAAGTGGATGTGGCAGTTTTTCAAACTCAACATAACCATTAAATACTTTTTTGTTTTTTCGTAAAGGATGATCCATAGGCAACCACTTTCTATGACATATGTAGCAATTTTTTTTGCCATATTTTAGATATTCTATATTAATTTTATCACCACAAATAATACATGTATAATAACTTTTAACAGTACAACCTGCCAAATTACTATAAGTTGGATAATCATTCACAATCCACATAAGTGCTGCTCTTAACATAAATGTCTCATGACGATAAGCATCATATGTTTCTACACTTTTTTTCTATAATTTCCTCAAATCATGAATAAGAGGTGCAAGATAAACATCAATTTTGCAACTAGGTTGCTTCGGTCTAGATATTAACATAGTTAGCATAATGAATTTACGCTTTATGCATAAATTGGGTGACAAATTATATATAATTAAAAGAACTGGCCAACAATTGTGCTGACTGCTCTGAACACTATGCGAATTAAGTCCATCAGTGCACAGCCCAAGTTTTAAGTTTCTAGGGTCCTCCGTAAAGTCTTCATACATAAAATCAAAATTTTTTCATTGTGCCGATTCTGTCAGGTGCCGCATTATCTGATCACATATGTGACCTTCACTATCAGCATGCCATATAAGATTCTTTGCATGTTTTTTATTACGAAATAATCGCATAAATGTGGTATAGGTGACAAATAACACATAACTTTTGCCGGAATATTATGCTTCTCTTTGGTGTCATCTGCATATAACTTCAACTTTGATTTTTCACATTGTGGACATTGATTTAAATTAATGTATTCATTTTTATATAAAATACAATCGTTGGGACATGCATTAATTTTTTTCATAGTTTATTCCTAATTTACAAATTATCTTCTTTGCCTCGTATGTTGAAATCGAAAGTTGATTTGGCGCAGGTAATATTTCTTTCAATAACTGTAATCAGAAAAATCCTTATTGCTTCATCTATTTGTTGCCTTCTGATTAAAAACATAAGAAACAATTTTGTGAAAACAATCTTGACAAATTCTTTCAGCTCATATGAGCTAAAATATCTAATTTCAGGTAAATATTGAATGTATAAAATGAATCACTTTTGCGAAAACAATGTATACTCCATAATCAGCATAGAAAGATTTTATTTTGGCATTGGACAATTCTTTTACCAAGAATCCCAGGCAGCCATGTGGTTGGGATTTTTTCAATTTGTTGTGCGTCCTGTAACTCCTTTAGTTATTACCTTTTAAAGTTGCATGTACTCTCATTGTTTTATTGAACATCCCAGAAATACATGGGCCAATATCTTACCTCGACTCGGCTTGGTTGAATGGTTCATGTATAAATAGGCTTTTCATTTCCCAATGCTACTTCCGGCTGAAAAGGCTTCCACGGAATGGATTTCTACTTTAAGGCTCTGTTTGGTAATAAGAAAAAAAAGTAGATTTGGTTGAAATTTTTAGTGATTTTTGAAAAATGTGTATGATGTGAAATAAAATAAGTTAGTTATATTAAAAATTGTGTATGATGTGAAATAAAGTTGATTGATTTATTGAGAATTGTGTTGGATGTGAAATAAAGTGATTGTTTAATGTTGGAATTTGTGTGAGATGAGATATAAAATAATTTTTTAAGTTTTTTTAAAACAAATTTAAGATTTTGGCCATGGGTAATTTTAGCCATGATTTTTTGTCCATTGCCAAACAGGGCCTAAGGAGTGGTGTGAGGATCTTGCAACTTTTGCGTTATCCTGTAAGAGGTTTTGTTTATAAATTGGGAACCAGCCTTCATGACTTAGCTGATGCTGTTTCCATTTCGTGCACCTTCTTGCAAGAGAGAAACGACCCTTACAATCTGCTCATATCGGAATCGGGAAAGAGTGTATTCATCTTTCCGCAGGTAATTTTGAGTCGCATATTTTGGTTTTTAAGATTACGATTTTTAATTTGAAATGATTTGATATGTAGTGTTATGCTGAGAGGATAGCTCTTGGGGAAGTGGAACAAGAGATTATAGATACCCAAGTGAATCCTGCTGCTTGGGAGATTAGTGGCTTCTTGGTGTTGAAGCGTCGGGAAGACTTTGTGGAAGCAACTGAGGAGAAGGTCTGCAGGTTCTTTACTCATGTTTCTTTGTCTGAAGAGAGGTTTCAAGAGATGCAGGAATCAATCTTGCAAGCACTTCATGGAGCAGATGCTGGACCAGATCATGAAGTGGAATCGCAGTTGTTTCAGTGAATCAAGCTCAAGCTCAAGCTCAAGCTCAAGCTGATTTAATGAAGTCGTGATTAATTTCATGCGACGCACGTGAAGATGTAAGACTTGGCTAGTTACTAAAATTTAAGAGTATGCTATGCAGTCCCCATAAATGATTTTGAATTTTGAAGTAGAACCTTTCATGTGACATCAATGCTATAGGTTTTTTTTTTTTTTCTATCTACGTAGCAATGGCATCACATAAAAATTTTATTTGAATTTAAAGTTTGAGGCCACCGGCAAGTCCATTGGAGGATAGTATAGTAATTTTATAATTATAAATTTATTTTATTTTTAATTTTTTCTTAATAGAATTTTGATAGAACTTATCTAAATGGACTTGCAAGTGTTTAATATGATTTCAGGTATTTGAATGAGAACAACCTATATTAAGGACTTAGGCACTAAAAATTTTAAAATGTAAACTTACGTGATGTTATATTCTAATTTCAGAGATTTGAATATAATTTACCCAATACAACAACAACAACAACCAAGCCTTAATCCCACAGGTGGGGTCGGCTACATGAATCCTTTGTTTTCATTGCATTCTATCAGTTAGTAATTTACCCAATAATAAAATAAATTTTCAAATAAGCTCCTCCTAGCACCCAAGGCTTATTTTTTGATCTTGATCATACTAACACTCTTTAAATCAAGTTTGATTCTATTTTCAAACTTTTTTCCTTCAACTATGTGTAGAGCATGAAGTTAGCAATACAACTTCTAGCTTACATATATTAAACTTGATAAAGAGTTTAGTTCACTATTAAGTTAAATATTATGACAAGCATCAAAATATGATTAACTTATAATCATAAGACAAAAAGATTTTCTCGTCGATTAGGATATGTATTTCTAGAATCGCAGGGATCTCAGGTGGTTGAGGTGGTCTGCACGTAGATCACATCAACCATGGACCGAGTTGTCAAATGAGCGTTTGCATTTGATAGTGATGTGCGGGCATTTTTGAAAGATCACTTTGAAAAAATAATTAGTCATACTATAAAAGGGATAGTAATGTGAGATCATTGTGTGGTTGATGCTGCTATTGATGGGAGGTTGTAAGAGTGAATTCAATGAGCATCAAGCAGAATTGTTATGTTTAGTTTAGTGGTGAAGATTTAAAGCAGAGGTAATTCAATCTTCGAAATTATGTCATTTTCATCATTGTTGAAAAAGAAGAATTGTTTGCCTAATTGTTGAGGCATTTCCTCAATTGATTTGAACGAGTGTTTCTAGAAGATACATAAGAAGAGACAGTTATGAGGTAGTGGCTATATCAGCACTTACTAAACACCATATGAGGTAGAGGGACAACAGAGAAATGAAAGTCAGGGCCTTCTTGGCATCACATTTAAAAAGCTATTATTATTTTTTTTCCACTATAAACGTGGAGCTTCTTAGTGAGTCGTTGATGTTGCTGCTGAGAGAATTGTTATTAAAGAACAAGGCTACTATGTGAGTGTCATAGCTATAGCACTCTTTGGTGATCCATTGTTGGCTATGAAATCAACAGACAAGGACTAGCAAAAATGTTCAAAAAGCAAACAACCGCGTAATAAATTTAGTTTTTTTTAGAGTTTTCATGTTAACGAAAAGGAATATTAGAGAAACTAGTTCTCTACTATCCATCTAAAAATTGTTAGGTTCCATATGAAGAATCTAAACTTATCTAGTTATCTGGCTTATGGTAATGGTGAGAAGATTTCTCACTTAAAACTCTATGAAGTATTCCATTTTAACCTCTCAAGTTGTACAAGAGCTTAATTCGAAGAAATGTTATCTTTGGGTTTTTGGTATACTCCTCAAGGTTTGCTTGATAACATTTCGGGTCTTGCTTCTGCCCAGCACGTTCCATGGACCAAGTGGGCGTGAAAAAGCACTTAGCTCAATCATTTACTCCCAAGCTTCTTTTACGTCAATCATATATGGAGCGCTAAATTAGCCATTCAACCATCAGGCCTACATTATTAAACTTGATGCAAAGAAAGACATCGCTCAAATCAAAGTTAAGTGAACTTCTAGAACGTGAAGAGAATCTATGGAGGCAAAGGTCCAGAATGGTGTCGCTTAAAAATGGAGATTGAAACACAACATATTTCCATGAATCGTCTTCGGCATGAAAGAAGAGAAACCACATAGACTACTGAAAGGATGACTGTAGCATGAAATATGCAAAGGAGGAGGATATAAAGAAGATAACTATTCAATTTTTTTCAACAACTTTTCTAGAGATCTATCCCATTAGGCCCACAAGAGATATTACAGCTACAATTTTGAGGCATATCTCAATTGCAAAAGACACAGTGATGCTCAAATTTGAGGTAAAATCATATAATAACAATATTAGATGCTGAGTATGCATGATTCAATCAATTACTGAAGAATTCCTAGGTGGCTTTACTGCTACATAGATTAATAAAATGATTTTACTTATGCGGTAATGATGTCACGTAGAAAACTCTAGTCAGTTTTAAAATGATTTAAAATTTGAGATTATTTGTTGGGGCCATCAGGGGCGGATCCGGCCCTTAATAAGGGGGTGCAATTGCACCCTGTAAATCTTTTTTAATTATATTTATATATATATATAATCTTCTATAAATTTATTATATAGGATAAATTGTATTAAGGTTCTTGAAGTCAAATGGGCATTGCAAATTAATTCTAAGTTTTTTTAAAACTTAATATTAATCTATGAAATTATAAAAACTTTACAGTTTTGGTCTCAATTAAGATTTAATTATTATTTTTTTATAAAGATGTTGTATGATTAATCTTATTTGTTAATTCTATTATTTTTTAGAATATAATTTTAAAATATTAATATTAATATTTTTATTTTTTTATTTTTAATGTATAGAAATAAATAAATCAGAGAAATTAAATTTTAAAAAAAATAAAAAAAGAGTGTAATAGAATTTTGAAATATGTAAATGGTTTAAAGTAGTAAAAAATAATTAAATTTTATATTTTTAATTAAAAATAGTGAAAATAATAATATTTTAAAAGAGAACCAAAAGTGTAGTACCTTCACAATCTTAGGACCCAAATGAAGTTTTTAAAAATTTGAACCAATTTACAACGCTCTTTTAACCTCGGAAGCTTAGATGCAATTTACCTTATTATTTATAATATAATATAATAATAGTTTTAATTAATTAATTAATAATTATGTATTATATTCATTATCGCACTCTATTACCTTACTGCTATTCTTTAGCTACTTGAGCCTGCTCTTCTCTTAAGTGAAATTCTAGGCATCAGTAGTCGATTCGCATTGAGCCGGCCCTCCATCGATTCTCATTGATTTTCGCATCATTAGTAGTCGATTCACGTAGCCTCCATCATTAGGCTCTCGCTGATCACCGCCGCCTCCATCTAGCCTTCTTTATCGAGTCAGCGTCTCGTCTAATGATCTTTGTTCAGCCTTCTGTTTCAAACTGATCTTTTGCATCTCTCGTTTCTCGTTCCCATAATTGTCGACCTCACCTGACTCCCCTGGTCCGAGATCTTGGCTCCACTACTGGGGGCCATGTAGTATTACTTTATTGCAATGCATTAGGTTCTTAAAATTTTTAAGGATATATGAGAAATTTCCATCCTTACAAAATATAGAAGACATTGGCCCTTTTTGTTGTTGTAGGCACAATAATGGTAGCAAACCACATAATATCCCTGCATCTCCCTGTTTTAATCTTTGTGTATGAGAGCATTGCATTGAAGATTTGGCTGAGCAAAGTCAGGAGATGATACTCCACAACCTTTGTTTGATATACTTTGGTTTTAGGTTCTGTGCGTAAACCAAAATCAGAACTAAAATGCTACTAGTTTAAAAAATAACAATAATAATAATAAATATTTTTTTTAAATTTTTTTACATAAATTCTAATATGAAAAAAATATTATTTTACTTCACATACTCAATACTTTTTAATAAAAACATCAACTTTATTTCACATCTGAGGTCAAAATATTCGATTATTGAGTATGTGAAGAAAAATAATATTTTTTTATATTAGAATTTGTATAGAATAATTTAAAAAAATTTATTTATTATTATTATTATTATTATTATTATTATTATTATTTAAACTAGTACCATTTTATTCCTGATTTTAGTCCTCGCGTCAAACAGGGCTAGAGTTATACTTTTCGTCTTGTTTAGTTCGAAACAAGTTTTTTGCCCAACACAAATTTCAACTATAAAAATTAACTTTTTTTCACATTTAATAAAAATATAAATATTAGAATTTAAAGTATTTTATATTTTATATATTTTTTAATATTAAAATAATTTTTTTTTTTATTAAACTTAAAAAATAAAATATTTTTTTTCTTGTCGCACTATTGCAGTTAGCTGCAGACTTTTGAAGATATATATTAAATTTAGTATGTGTTTGATTTAATATTATTTAAAAAAATATTTATTTAACTTAATAATATATATAAATAATATTTTAAAAAATTATTTAATTATTATTAAAAAATAATATTTAGATGTAACATATAAATTATATAATATAACAACAAAATAATAATGAAACAAATGCCCTATTAATTACAATATCATTAATAAAAAATAAGAAAATCATATGCATATTATTTTGTAAAATTATATTACATCTTTACTTTTTTCAAAATTCATTTATTTCGGTGTTATCATTTAATTTTAAATATTACATAATAATCTCATTAAAATGAATAAATTCTACATAAAAAAATTTATTTGTATATCATCATTAATTCAACGTCAATAATCATGCTGGTGGCCATCATATCGGGTGCTGCCGGGTGCCTCAATTGATCGTCATCATGGGTATTTGAGATAAATTAATTATAATTTAATTATGTTAATATTAAAGAGATATTCTCTCAAAAATAATATTAATGAAATATTATTCTTCTACTATTGAAGATTACACAAATAAAATTTAAAGGATAAAAAAAATAAAATTTGAAGAATACCTAACATGTAAATATAATTATTTTAATTTAACATTTGATGAAATTTAAGATTTAAAATTAGACAGCCTCAAATAAATACGAATAATATTTATGGTTTCTATAATTTAAGATGTAATGTTTTCTAAGGGCTTTAGTACTTCATCTATAACGTTAGTAATTTATTTTGCAATTAATTATGAGTTTAAGATAAATTGTTTTAAAGTTTTCAATATTTTGAGAAAATTTTACTCATTAAACTGAAATCAAATATATATTTTTTCTTATTCTGAACTTAAATTCAGATCAACTTTCAAGTTGATCTGAGTTTGAGCTGTTGAATGGGAATAAAAATACAATACACAGGTCTACTATGGTTAATTATACAAATAAAAATTATCAAAAAAAATTATACAAATGATTAAATGCAAACTTATTCTATGCCATATGCACGTTTGATGAAATTAGACAGCCTCAAATAGATACGAATAGTATTTATGGTTTCTATAATTTAAGTTGTAACATTTTCTAAGGGCTTTAGTATTTCATCTATAACGTTAGTAATTTATTTTGCAATTAATTATGACTTTAAGATAAATTCTTTTAAAGTTTTCAACATTTTGAAAAAATTTTATTCATTAGACTGAAATCAAATAGATTATTTTTCTTATTTTGAACTTAAATTCTGATCGACTTTCAAGTTGATCTGAGTTTGAGGTGTTGAATGGGACTGAAAATACAATACACAGGTCTACTATTGTTAATTATACAAATAAAAATTATCAAAAAATATATCAAAAAAATTATACAAATAATTAAATGCAAACTTATTCTATGTCATATGCACATTTGATGAAATTTAAGATTTGAAATTAGACAGCCTCAAATAGATACGAATAATATTTATGGTTTCTATAATTTAAGCTGTAACGTTTTGTAAGAGCTTTAGTACTTCATCTATAACGTTAGTAATTTATTTTGCAATTAATTATGACTTTAAGATAAATTGTTTTAAAGTTTTCAATATTTTGAGAAAATTTTATTCATTAAACTGAAATCAAATAGATTGTTTTTCTTATTTTGAACTTAAATTCTGATCGACTTTCAAGTTGATCTGAGTTTGAGCTGTTGAATGGGAATGAAAATACAATACACAGGTCTACTATGGTTAATTATACAAATAAAATTTATCAAAAAATATATCAAAAAATATATATCAAAAAAATTATACAAATAATTAAATGCAAACTTATTCTATGTCATATGCACATTTGATGAAATTTAAGATTTGAAATTAGACAGCCTCAAATAGATACAAATAATATTTATGGTTTCTATAATTTAAGCTGTAACGTTTTCTATGGGCTTTAGTACTTCATCTATAATGTTAGCAATTTATTTTGCAATTAATTATGAGTTTAAGATAAATTGTTTTAAAGCTTTCAACATTTTGAGAAAATTTTATTTATTAAACTGAAATCAAATAGATTGAATTGTTTTTCTTATTTTGAACTTAAATTCTGATCGACTTTCAAGTTGATCTGAGTTTGAGCTGTTGAATGGGAATGAAAATACAATACACAGGTCTACTATGGTTAATTATACAAATAAATATTATCAAAAAATATATCAAAAAAATTATACAAATAATTAAATGTAAACTTATTCTATGTCATATGCACATTTGATGAAATTTAAGATTTAAAATTAAACAGCCTCAAATAGATACGAATAATATTTATGGTTTCTATAATTTAAGCTGTAATGTTTTCTAAGGGCTTTAGTACTTCATCCATAATGTTAGCAATTTATTTTGCTATTAATTATGAGTTTAAGATAAATTGTTTTAAAGTTTTCAACATTTTAAGAAATTTTATTCATTAAACTGAAATCAAATAGATTGTTTTTCTTATTTTGAACTTAAATTCTGATCGACTTTCAAGTTGATCTGAGTTTGAGCTGTTGAATGGGAATGAAAATACAATACACAGGTCTACTATAGTTAATTATACAAATAAAAATTATTAAAAAATATATCAAAAAAAATTATACAAATAATTAAATGCAAACTTATTCTATGTCATATACACGTTTGATGAAAATTAAGATTTGAAATTAGACAGCCTTAAATAGATACAAATAATATTTATGATTTCTATAATTTAAGCTGTAACATTTTCTAAGGGATTTAGTACTTCATCTCTTCATCTATAATGTTAGTAATTTATTTTGCAATTAATTATGAATTTAAGATAAATTGTTTTAAAGTTTTCAACATTTTGAGAAAATTTTATTCATTAAACTGAAATCAAATAGATTGTTTTTCTTATTTTGAACTTAAATTCTGATCGACTTTCAAGTTGATCTGAGTTTGAGCTGTTGAATGGGAATGAAAATACAATACACAGGTCTACTATTGTTAATTATACAAATAAAAATTATCAAAAAATATATCAAAAAAATTATACAAATAATTAAATGCAAACTTATTCTATGTCATATGCACATTTGATGAAATTTAAGATTTGAAATTAGACAGCCTCAAATAGATACGAATAATATTTATGGTTTCTATAATTTAAGCTGTAACGTTTTCTAAGGGCTTTAGTACTTCATCTATAACGTTAGTAATTTATTTTGCAATTAATTATGAGTTTAAGATAGATTGTTTTAAAGTTTTCAATATTTTGAGAAAATTTTATTCATTAAACTGAAATCAAATAGATTGTTTTTCTTATTTTGAACTTAAATTCTGATCGACTTTCAAGTTGATCTGATTTTGAGCTGTTGTATGGGAATGAAAATACAATACACAGGTCTACTATGATTAATTATACAAATATAAATTATCAAAAAATTATACAAATAATTAAATGCAAACTTATTGTATGTCATGTACACGTTTGATGAAATTTAAAGATTTAAAATTAGACAGCCTCAAATAGATACGAAAAATATTTATTTTTTCTATAATTTAAGCTGTAACGTTTTCTAAGGGCTTTAGTACTTCATCTATAATGTTAGCAATTTATTTTGCAATTAATTATGAGTTTAAGATAAATTGTTTTAAAGCTTTCAACATTTTGAGAAAATTTTATTCATTAAATTGAAATCAAATAGATTGTTTTTCTTATTTTGAACTTAAATTCTGATCGACTTTCAAGTTGATCTGAGTTTGAGCTGTTGAATGGGAATGAAAATACAATACACAGGTCTACTATGGTTAATTATACAAATAAAAATTATCAAAAAATATATCAAGAAAAATTATACAAATAATTAAATGCAAACTTATTTTGTCATATGCACGTTTGATGAAATTTAAGATTTGAAATTAGACAGCCTCAAATAGATACGAATAATATTTATGGTTTCTATAATTTAAGCTGTAACATTTTCTAAGAGCTTTAGTACTTCATCTATAACGTTAGTAATTTATTTTGCAATTAATTATGACTTTAAGATACATTCTTTTAAAGTTTTCAATATTTTGAGAAAATTTTATTCATTAAATTGAAATCAAATAGATTGATTTTCTTATTTTGAACTTAAATTCTGATCAACTTTCAAGTTGATCTGAGTTTGAGCTGTTGAATGGGAATGAAAATATAATACACAGGTCTACTTTGGTTAATTATACAAATAAAAATTATCAAAAAATATATCAAAAAAAAATACAAATAATTAAATGCAAACTTATTCTATGTCATATACACGTCTCTTTTTTGCATGCATTTTGCATGACACCCAAACATAATATCTTCATGAATTTTTTGTATGCATATATATATATATATATA
>JAEMOT010000565.1:208891-254185 GCA_019297695.1 Apostasia ramifera
ATATATATATATTTAAAGTGTAGAGTTCATTTTAGTTTAAATTTATAAAAAAACTATTATTATCACCATGAATTTTTCGTATCAAAACCAAATTTTATTTCTTCCAACAATTAAAAAGAGAAAATTGCAATTTGTATCTTTAAGTTATTGTTATTTTAAATTTACATTTCTGAAAATAAAAACTCATACTATATACTCTCAAGTTTATTAATTTTAGCAAGTTGTATTATTTTGAGAGTGCAACTTGCTAAAATCAAATATTATTTGTTGGAATTAAAAAAGTTTATTAAACTTTTCTAAAAAAATATATTAATATTTTATATTTATTTCATATTATACATAAATTTAAATATTAAAATTTAATTTTAATTTATATTCTATATAAATTATAACTTTAAAATTACTTTTTTTTGATATTTTACACATATTTTAATAAAAAAAATTAATTTTATATTACATCCAATATAATCTTAAATTATAATATATTTAAAAGATTTAGAAGATTTAATATGTAATTGAAAAAGAGTTAAGAGATATATATATATAAGTAAATGCTTCTGACATAAATTATTTTTTATTTTAATATTAAAATATTTTTTTTTAATTATAAATAAATTAAAAGTTTTCTAAAAACATACTTATAAGCCTTCACTTTCAGCAGTTCAAAGAAAAAAAATTAATAATTTTAACTGATTCACTTATTAAAAAATAGAGTTTTCTTTCTTCCTAGTTCCTATTAAGATTAAAAAATTGAAAAGATAAATCAGATATTCGTGGTAAAAGTTTTAGTTTTTTTGTTAAATTTCTCCATGAATAATAATTTTGAGAAAATCTTTAACAGTAATTAAAGTCATGCAGATGGCGTTACTTGCAGCTGCCCTCGCCATCTCCAGCTCTTTAAATTCTGCACTTCTCTGCCACCATCGTTAATCCCAGAAGCTATTAGCTATCCCCATACCTTCCGTTTCCTCCTCCAGAGATGAAGCCCGTTCTGATCCTCTTCACCTTCATCCCTCTTCTTCTGCTGAGCCGAGCTACGGTCGACTCTGCTCCGGCAGACTGCGACCCCTTGCAGCTGCTTTCGTGTTCGAACTCCATCTTCTCCGGCTCGCGGCCTACCGACGAGTGCTGCGGGAGGCTGAGAGAGCAACAGCCGTGCTTCTGCCAGTACATGAGAGACCCAATTCTGAGAAGCTATGTCAATTCTACAAACGCCCAAAAGATAGCCGTTGCCTGCAGTGTGCCATTCCCTCGTTGTTAATCTCTCCCCTTCCCCATCTTTCTCTCTCAAAGCTGAATCAGTATTAAAGGGCTGTTCTACGTTTTAAATTTCTCTAGTCTGTTGTATGTGTGGGTCTTCTATAAATAAAACTGCTGATTTCTTCATTCTTGGTCATTTTTTAAAGAAAAAGACAGCTTGAGATTTATTTATTTTTTTTATTTCAGAAAAATTACATAAGACAAACTTAAAAAAATATTTTTTATTCATTTAACTTAATATTTATATATATTATTTCATATTTCTCTTCAAATAAGATCTACCCCATTTGTTTTCAAGTTAAAAATTAACCTGATTTAATTTTAACCTAATATATCACACATACGTAAAATTTAATATTAAAAATTAATTTTATTTCATATCTTTTAAACATTACTAAAATAATAACTAATGTTATATCACATCCCTCACATATCCTAACATAATAATTAACTTTATTTCAGATCATTCATAATTTTTAATAAAAAATATCTTTTTCTAAATTTAATTTTAATTTTATTAAATTTAACTTTATAAACAAACAGTAGAGTTAGATTTTCAACTTAATAAATAAAATGCAGCTCCTAATAATTCTTTTTTTTTTAATTCTTTATGGGAGATTTTCAACACTTTGTTTCTGATGCAGACAATAGCGTCTCGAAATATTAAGATAAGATTGATCGATTTAAATGAGTTAACTCAATGTAATTGAATTGTTGGGATAGGATTCAGCATTTGATTATAAAAAAAAAGCCATAACTTTTACTACGGTATTCATTTTTAGTTTCAATCCTAAGGCCCTGTTTGGCAATGGACTAAAAATCATGGCTAAAATTACCCATGGCCAAAATCTTAAATTTATTTTAAAAAAACTTAAAAAATTATTTTATATCTCATCTCACACAAATTCCAACATTAAACAATGACTTTATTTCACATCCAACACAATTCTCAATAAATCAATCAACTTTATTTTACATCATACACAATTTTTAATATAACCAACTTACTTTATTTCACATCATACACATTTTTCAAAAATCACTAAAAATTTTAACTAAATCTTTTTTTTTTCTTATTACCAAACAGAGCCTAAAAGTTCTTTCTCAAAGATAAATATGCTAGCAAACTTATCTTTATATAATTTTTCTACTTCTAATAATTATCAGATTTCTGATTTAGTGGATTAGATAATCTTGAATTAGATAACATTTTGGGCAACCAATATGACATAATTCAGACTATTAGTACATTGAATTTCATGTGTTTTTGTTTTAGATTTATGTTGACGTGGGAAACAGAAAGTCCCAAGAAATAGAGAGAAGAAAAGAGAGTCCTGAGAAGCGGCAGCACGCAGAGAGCTAAGCCTGATGATTTGGGCTCAAGTTTAAGAACAAAATGCATCCAGACTAACACACAGAGATGTAAGGTGGTTCAGAGAGGAAATCCCCTACGTCCACCGAGCGATCAGCGAGAGGATTTCACTAGAAAAAGAAAAAGAAGTGGTCTGAAAGACCGGTACACTGAGCCTACAGAAGAGAAAAAGAGAGCTTCCTTATTTTGAGCTCTTACAAGGGAAATTCTGCTATCCTGTTTTCACTTCCCTTCCCTTCAAGCATGTTCAAGGGTTCTTATAGGCAGGAGATAGTGGAGCTTAGTTCTGGCTTTCCGGAATAAGATGGAGAAAATAAGTGTTGAACCCATGCTGATGGCTCTACTACTGTCGGCCACTGGAGGAGCCGGAAGTAGCGGATGGAGAGCTTGTCTTCTTGATTTTGGTATTTCTTCTAGGGATCTGTGATGACTGAAGCATGCGGGTCCTTGATTTTCGTGTCTGAAAAAAGTGTCTTGTACGGGAAACGATGCGATCGGGCCACGCCGACTGCGACAGGTGCAACCGAGGAACATCGTCATCGATGTTGCCAGGGGATGACCTAGATTCATCGTGGACAATGCTTGGCCGAGCCCTCGTGGCCGAGGTTTGGGACCTACAAGAATAACTGAAGTTAATGCCACCTGGGAACCACGTGTACGGTTGTGATGCAGTACTGGAACCACGTGTTAATAATTTATTTTTAATTTTTTAATATAAATTCTACGATATAATGATAATAATTTTATTAAAATTTCGTGTGAAGTTTTTTCTTTCATGATTCTCAGTATTGTTAGTGTTACTGGTTTTCACTTCCATGATCATTTCTAAATAGATGCAGCCTAGGCCTTGTTGCTGTATTCAGAATAATATATGAACTTAAACCGAGTTAGAACTAGTGTTTATTCATACTAATTTCTGAAATTATCGTTTATCTCTCTGTAATTATGTATCACTAATAAAAAAAAGATAAAATCTGTAACGACCTCGGCTTTTACCTCGGCTTTTATCTCGGCCGTTACCCAATTTTCTTTTTTTTTATCCTCAAATAATTCCACTATATCTTAATATAAATCTGTCCTCAATATACAATTAGTACATTATACCATAAATAAATATAAAATCCTTAACACAAATAATCTAAAATAATCTTCTAATTGTCTCTCACCCATGCCTCTTATGCTTGTGCTAAACTTATAAAAATAGTGTCGAAAATGGCGTCAGTCCACCAACAGGACTCAGTAGGAGATATCAACTAGCTATGGGTCACATAAAATATTTAATAATATTTCATGATCACAAATTTATTATTTTGAGATTTAAGAGAATTATTATACGCATACACAGCAACATACATGAACCAATATCGAATGAATAATTAACATGATAGCAATGACTATGATAATTATGCGTACTTAAAATGTATAACAGAAGATATCAAATAAGAATATATAATATGAGTACTATCAAATAAATGAGCATGTATATCACAAGTTTCTTATGAATAATTGAACAGTATAAATGTGTGATAGATAATTAGCACAATACCAATACTAAACATAAACAAGTGCAACATAATTTGCCTAATAATTATAATATAAACATGATAAAAGAACAAATATAAAAATATGTTTAACGAGTAAATTTTTTTTTAATTAATTTTATTTTACTCTTTTGGGCCCGTGATTTCTCGTACTATGCCTCAGCTGTCTTTTACATATATGGGGATCGTCATCCCCTGGCCCCGTAGGCTATGACCCATAATGGCTAAAATGTGAGGTCCTCAATTAGTTTTAGGAGTTTTCACCCCCTGGCCCAAAATGACAATGGACGTCATCGCGCCGATATATCATATGCTCGAGCTAAGGCAGGTGCGTAATCCCACAGAAATCACATTTAACTTTTAATTCATTATCGCCTTTAAAATCTTGATTATAAATTTAGTCAATATATTCACATCGAATGTGACGATAAGTCCGTACACTTGTCCTCTCATAGGTATCACAATCGCGAGTCAATATATTCACATCGAATGTGACGACAAATCCGTACACTTGTCCTCCCGTAGGTGTCACAGTCGAGAAAAGAGGCATATCATTATATTATATATTTATCTCTTTATTAAAAAAATAAACAGTCAGCAATTAATTCATAATAATTTATATGCACTATACATTATTAAACTTTAATAATCCACCTTGTACCTCATAATCTCGATAATTTAATTTTAAGTTATCTCTTTTATTGAATCAAATTTCTATAGTAATTCAATAATCAGCAATAAAAATAATCATGATATCTTCAAAAATACTTTAATCTAAATTAATAAAGATCATTAACTCTCCATATATAATTTGTGAAACCTCAATCAAAGTTTGATGAAAGTATGATAGAGCTAATAATATAACTATAATCCACATTTAAGTCTCATATTAAAATAAATTAAATTGAATCATGATCAATTCCAGATTTCACATTTATACTCTATGGTTATAAAAATATCATCACTATTCGAATCAAATCATCTATAAATAAATCTATTTAGCTTAAGTTTTAAACTCTAAATTATCAAAAATTAATTAAATCATCAATCCTTAATATCTCATAGCATTTGAAATCAATTTCCTAAGTCCAATTCTTTTAAATATAATAACTAATATCTCTGCCAAAGTTACTCAATTGTTTGGACTTCTAATAATAAAATATATATTTCTAGGTTAATTAATAAGAACACTATATAAATATGATAAATAATCAAATAATCTAATAATCTCCAAATTCACATTTAATAGCAATCATTTAACCTAAGAAATCTCTATTTAATTTACATGTGATAATAAACTCTTTCAAAATAGATTTTTATGTCAAATCCTTCCAGCAAAATCTTATCTAAGATGAATATTTTAAAGGAAGCTTTCTATATAAAAATTGTAGTATAATGTGTCCTCTATCTTCATATAAAATTTCATATCAATCCAAATTCATTTGGTACACCAAATCCCTTATGAACTAAACTCGGTTAGAAATCTGAATTTCTGTCAGATTTTACTAATGACCTCGAAACCATACTTTGTATTCAGAATTAATCAAATGTTCCTTTATAAAAGTTGTAGGTATCTTCAAGATCTAACTCACCACCAAATTTGATCAAAATCCAAGATCATTTGATACCCCAAACTGATGCTATAATGCTTAGATCCGAAATAAAAAAATTCCAGCAATATACAATCGTGCATATATCTAAACAAATTTCTCTAATAAGATATTTTAAGACCATAAACTAAATTTACAGCCATAAATATAAAGAAAATATCAGCAATATAATAAAATAAATTTTTACAAATAATTAAATATTAAATTTATTCAATCATTGATAAATTATTATAAATCAAATTATGCGAATTCTTATCTTTGATTAATTTAAACCCTAAGGGTGTGTTTGTTTATAAGGTTAAATTTAAAAAGATTAAAATTAAATTTGAATAGAGATATTTTTTTATTGAAAGTTGTGAATGATGTGAAATAAAGTTAGTTATTATATTGGGATATGTGAGGGATGTGATATAAAGTTAGTTATTATATTGAAATATGTGAGGGATGTGATACAAGTTAGTTATTATTTTAGTAATATGTATAGGATGTGAAATAAATTTAATTTTTAATATTAAATTTTATGTGTGATGTGATATGCCTGGTTAAAATTAAACTAAGTTAATTTTAAACTCCTAGGCAAACAGGACCTAAAATAGTTAGAAAAGTCTCCTACCTCAAGGAATCAAGAAAATATCTTCTTTTTTTTCCTCCTATTCTTCTCGCCTTTTCATCCGAATCTTGGAAATCCTTCTTGGATAGTTGCCGATGGAGAAATGTTGTGATGCGTCGGATATCTGATTCTCTTTTCTCCTTTCTCTCCATCTTCCCTCTCTTTTCTTTCTCTCTCTCTCATTATCGGCCAAAGAGGGGGCTAGGGCCGGCGGTTACTAATCGGGAGAGGGATGAATCGAGAGAAGAGAAATATTATTTCCTCTAATAACTCAATTTAAGGGTAAATCTGGTATTTTTTTCAAGGCTAAAATTAAAGGATAATTAAATCTCATAAATTCAAAATTTAAATAAAAATAACAAATCATCCTTTAACCCATAACCATATCCCTCTTAAATATCTCCAATTTTGATAAATATCCTCATGAGAATTTTAAATCAATAAATATCTAAATAAATTATGAGATATTAAATAAATTCAAATTTAAATCATGAAAAAAATTTTCTAATATTTATCTTAATATTTTCAAATAAATACTAGATCTTACAAAAATTATTTCTAGATCTAATATTTCTTTTATCACTCTTTCTATGTCATTTTTGGAGATCAAATAAATCAAAGGTATCAACAAAAATTTCTTCTATATTTTCTATGTCAAAATACCGTAAATATTATTTATCATCCAAATTTGTACATATAATTCTAATTTATAATACACATAAAAATTTAAATTTTCGGAATGTTACGAAATCATTCATGAATCAAGAGGAAATCTAAGAAAGCAGGTAAGCATGCACAGCCCAAATGAGCTCAAGGTGATCCCAAGCATGGCTTTGGGGGCAATTCCAATTCACTAACGCTGCTCTCCAGCATATCCACCACCTCGTTCATTGACGGCCGGCTCTCCGGCTTTGTCTGAATGCACCATAACCCAACCACAATCATCTTCTTGACAATCTCTTTAGCCTCGTCAACAACATCAACACCTTCCAACTCGCAAGTTCGATCTAAATGTTCGTAAATCCAATTAGGAAAATAAGCCTCACTGCTGCTTTCAGTATCCGAGTTCACCACCTTCTTTCCTCCAACCATCTCCAGCACCATCATCCCATAGCTGTAAACATCCGACTTGCTCGAAACTGTTCCAAAGTTTCTGGAGAACACTTCTGGAGCTATGTATCCTATGGTTCCCCTTGCATCAACGGCAGAAAAAATTCTATCTTTTCTCAGGCAGAGCTTGGCCAGCCCAAAGTCTGAAATCTTAGGAGCGAAATCTTGATCCAAGAGTATATTATGTGGCTTGATGTCGAAATGTACAATGTGTGTCTTGCAACCACGATGAAGGTATTCCAACCCGCGTGCAATTGCCACTGCAATTTGAAACAATTTTTCCCAACCCACAGTAGATTTCAGCTCCTCTGAAAAGATATACTTGTCCAAGGAGCCGTTGGGCATGAACTCGTAGAGCAGTGCTCTTTTCGAACCATCTGAACAGAACCCCAGAAGACTCACTACATTGACATGAGAAGTTCTGCCAATGCTGGCTACTTCATTGACAAATTCATCTCCATTGCCTTTGGCATTATTGAGGATCTTGACAGCCACAAGGCGGCTGTCGGGAAGCTTACCTTTGAACACGGCTCCGTACCCGCCTTGGCCAAGCTTCTCCGAGAAGGATTTGGTTATCTTCTTCACATCCGCATATTTGTATCGTTTGGGACCAAGAGTTTCACATGTCTCTAGGAATGCTTCAATGCTTTGGGCAGTTTTATTTCTCTGACAGAGGAGGTTGTAGAGCTCAGTATTCCGGCTGATGTAGAAGTATAGTGATATGCAAGCAAACAGCAAGCATGACAAACCCACAGTTAGACCTATCATGGAAGTGCAAAATAGATCAGATTTTCATAGAAAATGTACAAGTGTTATCGTCAACACATTCTAGATTTAAAAACTCCAATTGTAGATTGAACTTGGTTGAAAACTAATGATGGGAATACAAACACATAAACATTGAGATTTACGAAGTTCATGTAAGAATAGGCCAGCATCTTCAGAAAAATTCACTGTGAAGACCAAAGCAGAAGGAAGACACAGAATTGGGATGGTTGTCCCAACATTGATCAATAAAGCTGATCAACTATGTAGTTTCTTAAAAGTAATAGCAAATAATATCTATGATAGTCTGAGCTATTATATAAATCATTTTAAAAAGATTATTGACATGAAGCCGAAAAAACTTAATAAGAACCGAAGCAAATCTCCAATATTTGCAGAAAACTAATTAAAATTAGCTATTTGGAGAGATGTATACCAATAATGATTTTCTTGGCAACTCTGCTTCTGGAAGCTGCAAAGATTGCGGATGTTCAAGTTAGCCAACGCTGAAAGAATCTGTGAAGAACTAAAAATCATATATTTGAGTCATACCGAAAGAACAGGAGACGCTGCCACAAAGACAAGTGTTTCCGGTCGTTAAGCTCGAGTTAAAGCCGCAGAACCCGCCGGCGGCGACGCATTCGTCGCACCACTCGCCGCCGGCTGTCCATCCGAGAGTGAACCCCTGCTGCAGGGCGTCGCCGAGCCCCACCTCGTTCTTAATCACCAAATCCACCACCGCCTGATGCATCACAACCTTCATCGCAGACCCGCAGTTCTCCGGCGACCCGTTGAAATCACCATCGCCCAAGTAATAAAAGGAAGAATTCCCGCCGCCGCAGCTGACTTTGTGGAACTCCGGCGGGAGCTCGCTTGGGAATGAGCAGTTCATTAGCAGAGTGAGAGCCCTGTCGAGGTCGGTTAAGAGATACAGTGACGGGTCGACGGTGATGTTGTAGGTTGGGTGGGGGCAAGGGTCGGCGAGGAGTCTGGAATCGACGACGGCGAGGTGGCGGTTGACGTAGTCGACGGCCATGACCTGGAAATCTCGGTTGCCGATGGTGGTGAGCAGAGTGGAGTTCTTGCTGCACCGGAGATTGTAGCCCTGGCGGCCGCAGTAAGCCGGCCTGCCGGCTACTTGGAATGGGTAGGAGACGTTGATGGTGGAGGCTCCGCAGACGTAGGAAAGGGGGCTGCAGGGCGAGTGGGATGACTGGTTTTCAGAAGGGGAAGGGGAAGTGGGCGGTAGGAAAGAAAGGAAGAGGAGAGCGAGGACGGCGAGATTGGGAAGCATTTGGGTCGAGCTTTCTAACGGTGTTTTGATCGATGATTCAAGGAGAGCAAGGGATTGAAGATCACAGAGGAGGAGAAGCTCAGATGAATGATTGCTGATTCAAAGTCACGGCTCAAAACAAATGCCGTTCGTATTTCAATCTCAATGTCGCGAATCGATTCGTTGAAGAAGGTAAAAAACGGCAGCTTTTACGGGAAAATTGGAAGAACGACGACCGTTCAAGGCGCCATGTGGTTTTTTGTCAGCTGGGAAGAACCTGCCACAGAAGTCACACGAACCATACAATTACAGTATAATTCTTTTCATTTTTTTAAAACATAAATCTTTTCATATTTTAATTGGATCAGATTCATTCGTTTATACAGCTATTTATTCAAATAATCCATTATTTAACGAATTAATAGCCATATTTATCGGATAAATCAAAGGATTTGACCAAAAATTTATAATCTATAATATTATTTTCATCTAAGCACCATATTGTAACTGTCCAAATCTCTTCTTTCTTATACGTAAATTAAAAAGATATATTAAAAAACTAAGATGACTTCTACATAATTTTTAGTGCTTAACTTATTGACCTGAATTTAGACTTGGAAATGATACTCATTAAGTCTAGGTACTTCACTGAAAAATTCTAAATTTTTTTATGATTATAGTTGAACTTAGATAAAATATTATATTTATACATGACTTTCTTAAAAATCACATAAGTTTATGTTTCTCAAAAACTTTGTAGTTACTCTTTAATTTCTCGCAAACTTATAGTCATTTTAAAATTTACGAGAAAAATTGGAGATATGTGGGAGATTGGTAGAAAATTTAACGATAAAGTTAATAATAAAATTATTGTTATACTTGAAAAACACAATAAAAAACAAATTTAAATTTATGGATGTGCTTGAAACAATAGCCAAACCTATGTGATTATAACTCCCAACTATTTCCGGCGATCCAATTTGCTTCTGCTCTATGTGGGAGTTTGTCTTGAGATACAAATATAATGAAAAATAAAGTTAATTAATTATATTAAAAAATTTATAAGATATAAATAAAATTAATATTTTATTAAAAATAATATAAGATGTGAAATAAAATATTTTTGATATTAAAAAATATACAAGATAATTACTTTTGTAATTTTTTATGCTCACTTGTCTCTTAACGATATTAAAAGAAGTTGTAATCACTTACATGTCTTCTATTTCGTTAATTGAGAGATCCTTTGCAAACTCTGAATTTAATCAAATTAAATTTTTAATCCCCAATTCCATTAAATCAAGCATTTTGTTGCATGATTACCATCTGCACCTACTGATTTTGATCTTCTGAAGCCTTTCTCCTTTCTCATTAACACAAAGCAACCAGAGCTGTGAAGATTTTGGATGTGATTGAATATAAGAAAATTTTTTTTGGGTTCTAATTAAAGCATATCTCTACTACTTAAGGCCCTGTTTGGCGCGATGATCAAAACAGGATCAAAACAGAACCAAAATGGTACTAATTTAAAAAATAACAATAATAATAATAAATAAAATTTTTAAATCATTCTACACAAATTTAAATATAAAAAATATTATTTTACTTTACATACTCAATAATTTTAAATAAAAATATCAACTTTATTTCATATTCTAGACCAAAATATTCAAATCGAGTATTTTGATCTAAAATGTGAAATAAAATTTATATTTTTATTAAAAATTATTGAGTATGTGACGTAAAATATTATTTTTTATATTAAAATTTGTGTAAAATAATTAAAAAAATTTATTTATTATTATTATTGTTATTTTTTAAACTAGTACTGTTTTGGTCCTCGCGCCAAATAGGGCCTTGTACTACATTGAATAATTAACCACTAGTCTTTCTCTTTTTTTAAAAGTTCTTCAATTAGTCTTTTTTTCCATCTTCTTCAAGGGCAAGTGATAGTGTTCAAACTGAACGATTATACATGTGAGACCTTGTGCATATTCCTTCTCTTTAGGATCATATACAATCACAGCAATTAGATACATATGTTAAGTAATATAGCTCATAAACTTGATTAAAATATTACATTATTAATAAGATGAGTTTGCGGACCTATATATATACAACAAGATAGCAATAGCACTTGCGAAGAAGTCAGTAGTACATAGAAAAAGCAAACAAATTGAGGCAAAATACCATTTTATTTGGCAATAAGTTAAAGAGGAGAAAATTAAGCTTGTACATTGCAAAATTGATGAGTAAGTTTTGGGCATATTCACAAAGCCCTTGAAAGTAGGTGTATTTGAAAGGAATAAAAGACCAAATGGGCTTAAGGGGAGAGTATTGAAAATACAATGATACAACAATATTTAGAATAATCGAAGAAAAATTAATATAAAGATTCTTAAATATTCTAGAAGATTCTAGAAGGTTTTTTAGAAATTTTGAGAAAGTATCAGAAGAATGAAAAAGTCTATGAAAGATCCTAAAAGGTTCTTAAAATTCATATAAGATAGTAGAAACGAAAAATTCTAAAAACTTGTCAGCAACATCAAATTATAAAATATTCTATAAAAGACAATGGAGGCCTATAAATGAGGTTCAAAGATTTGAGTTGATGTAAAAGAAAATAAGCATCAATTGAGTAAGATTGAGTGATCTTTGTATTCATCATTAAGAATATTGAAAATAAATTTAATAAATTTTATTTGAAATCCTCTTTTCTTTCACAATGTTGCTTCTATTCTCGTTATATTTCCTCTATCCTATTTGGGCCCTCAACACCATCACTAACAAGCAAAAAGAGAAGCGTTATGCTAAATGTATCCTTTCAAGCTATGTATAAAATTATTTTTTAGTTAGATGAATCATTTTTTAGCTACATAAAATATTTTTCAGCTATATAAGTTAAGACAGAAGATACATTGGTGACAATTTTTAGCTATAACACGATTATTTCTAGCAATATAGAATATTATTATGTTTGTTAAGACGAAGATTCATCTTTTTATAGGAATTTTAGTTTTTTATCACATAAAAAACGCCTCTATGCAGCTTAAAAATACAAATATATATAAAAAAAATTGAAAAAATTCTAGGTAGTTGAAAAATGATTTTATGTAACTAAAAAAAATTGAATATTATTGATCAAAAAATATTCTTATATAGCTTAAATCAAATATATCACGTTACACATTAAATTTAATATTAAAATTTAATTATATATTATATTATATATATATTTTTTAATAATTTTATTTTATATATCACACCTCTTACATATTTGAATATTGCAAACTACTAGTGCATTTCAGCCTCTTGACTCGCAGTTATAGAGCACGGAGGATTCTCCGACTTCCAACCCAGGCTGGCAAGTGGATTTTCTGAAAGCTACAGGAAAGAAGAAAAGAGGGAGAGAGGGTCAAAGTTCGCTTTTTTATGCTGCTTTTGTTGTCTGAAGCCTTCCCATCTTTTTCATCAACTCAGGGATGAGTGCGGCTGGTCAAAATATCAACCATGCGATCATTAGCAGAACGAAGATATCCTCTCCCTCTCCTTCACGATCTCTCCTTCTATGCGAGCCAATCTTCTTCTCAAATGAAGCTAACCTTGATCTTCCTGTACTTCATCGATCTTCTCTGTTTTTTTCTGACGCTATCTATAGCAGCCAACCCCCCGCAGAACTGCGAGCCCAAGAGCTGCGGCGGCCTCATCAATGTCAGTTACCCTTTCTGGATTAAAGGGTTGCAGCCGGACTACTGCGGCTACCCTCCGTTCGAGGTCACCTGCATCAACAACACTCCCATGCTTTTGAAGTCTCTAGAAGACGATTACATCGTCCTGAATATCTCGTATGAGCAGGGAACCATTAGGGTTGCAAGCGCTAGGTACGCCAGAAACCACGGAGATTTCGATGGTTGCTCTGTTCCCTACTACAACCTCTCTTTCTCCTTCGCCCCGCTCAAGATTAGCTCTGCCAATCGAGAGCTCATCTTCGCCTACAATTGCTCGGCCGACGAACCTCAAGTCATTCAAATCCCTTGCGCTGGGATGAAAAGCAGGCTTGCCTACCTTGGGGGAAGGTATGGGTTTCCGAAGGACGACGGTGTATTTGGCTCGTGCTATAAGGCGGTGATGCCGGTTCTGGACTATCCTGGAGCCAAGGTTAAAGACTACCCAAAGCTTCTGGCGAACGGGTTTCTTCTCAACTGGACCGCGCCCGATTGCACAGAGTGCAGAGCAAGCGGTGGGCAGTGTGGGTACAATAACGATACAATGGATTTCATGTGCATATGCCCTAATCGAGCCCATTGGAGGACGTGCTGTAAGTGTTCTTCATCTATTTGCTTTCTAATTTTGATTCTGGATGGCTCTTATTCTAAGAAAGATGTGTTAGTTTTGGGTTTTGAGGCTAATACCCCAGTGTGAATACCTTCTTACCCAAAACCCAATATTAACACCAAAAGCCAATGGGTAAGGGCGACATTTCCATGTTAACACCTCAATCTGTTGTTGATCATCTGTCTCATAGGTGTCCCAACAATTCAGGCTGCAAAGCTGTTCCATTGGAATTTTCCAAGCAGAAGAGCATAACTTGATGATACCATTGACATTATTCATGCTATGTTTGACTAGATTTCAACACAGTGTAGATAGTGTGACGTTGTTATTAGGCCTTGTGATTTTCCTCCTATGGAATGTAGGAATGCTTTGTAAAATACTGGAATAGAACATCAATCTGAATATTAGAAGTTATTGCTTATCAGTAAAACAGTCGCAAAGAATCTAATAGTTTCATCAGGAGCATTAATTTGAAGATCATACATTGTCTGGGAACATTATTTAGACATGAGCGAAGCTTCATACATTAATCTAATACAACAACAACAACAACAACAATTTAGTGAGCATACGACTGTGCTCATGCTTTGAGAACTTGATGAGTTTCTTTTTTTTGTTTAATGATATGCCAGAGTCACTGATATTTTGTGCATGGTAGTTAATTGATCTTTTTTTTTCTTGTGTGCCTTGACTGTGCACGGTTTTAACTTAAGGAACAGTCGCAATGCTAGTTGAATACTGGTGTGTTAAATTGGTTTGATGGCATTCCATTGAGCCATGTACAATGAACCTTTCCCTCTTTTGCAAGGTTTCAGTCACAATGACTAAATGATATCAGCAACGAGAGTAGAATTATGGTATAGGGTGAGAAGGGAAAACTCGGAAAAAAAAATTAACAATAGATTCTGGAACTCTTTCTTCCTTTGTATTACTATCATCATATTCCTCACCATACAAAGTATGGGTTTAACTTCACAATTCCAGATTTTCAAAATGTTGTTCTCTTCATTTTATAGACATCTATGGATTTTAGATTCGGCTTTGGTTGCATTTAGAAAGTACTAACTGCGCACAATCTGTAGTAGTCCTTAACTAATTTGGGTGATTACATCCTTTTTGATGTTTCTTGTATCTCCTGCCAAAAATCCAGCTCCATCCCATGAGGAAGGCAGTTGTCCCCTTCTTAGTTACTCCTAAATCATTGACACCTTCACCCATCATAATCTTTCTCGAATCAGGAAGCAAGTAGGAGATCTAGAGGTTGATTCTTCTCTAGCATGTCATATATCAAATGTTGTCAGCCTCGAAGTCATGTTGACTTTCAAGGTCGGGGAGTTGTCATTAGGCCGTTGAAGTTTTCGAAATTGAATCTTAAAATTGTTTCTCAAGAATTCTTCGGCGAGAATGCTCATCAAGGCTACTTTTCGTGAAGATTTTCAAGGTTATTCCACATCCACTCTTGACTCAAGCTTGTCAATATCGAGGCTTTGCATCCTAAGTGGAAAGTCTTCATGTCTAGAGTTACTTAAAAAAAGATTTCTTTGAGAAAAATTCTTGAGAATGACTTTCGAATTTCCTTAGGTAACTTCTTCAAGGAGGTTCTTCGACTTTCATAATTTTTTGAAAAGTTTTTTCGTCTTTCCTCAAGTAAATTTCTTGATGAAGGATTATGTCCATTCTTGAGTAGAATCCACATTAGCATCTGTCTTGATCCTTGGTTTCAAGAATTTCGAGTCTCTCGAATTTACTCGATATTTTGGTGATTAAGTGGTCGTGGTGGAATTCAAGGACCAATGTATTTAAGGAATACATGAGTTAACAAATAACTTAGTTTTGATCCTTTGATAGGCTCAAGTGACTTACGCGAACAATTGTATGGATATTATGGTTATTAGATATTCTTATGTTACGAGTTATGGAACTTCTATGTCCTTAAGTATTCGCTAGCAAACATAATGAACTCACTGTATACTGTGCATTATATGAATGAATATAATGATTATGACGTTTGTGTGTTATGTGTTCTGCTACTTCCATGAACATTGTGCAAAGGATATGAATTTTCTCTTCAGTTGTATGTTATTCCTGGTTGCCACTGACAACAAAAAATAAGTGTGAAAGAATATGGATAGAACTAGTCCTAATTTTTTACCTTATGATTATTCTTTACCTGCTCTGACATTCTATATGTCATATTTCTTGCAGCAAAGGGCCATCATACAGCACTCATAATAGGTGAGAAAACTTCTTCCTTTATTTCTCTTACATAACTTTTTGCAGTTATCAGTATCTTATGATACATCAAATTAGGTAGTGTAATCAACTTCGTCTCATTTGCTTTATAGTCATTGATAGTGCTGCTGGCAGCAGCCATCATATTTTTGTCACAGAGATGTAATTCCTTATGAGTAGAATACGATTTAAGAGAACAACAAATCTCTATTAGCTTTGAACTCTAACTTTAAGTGGCACACCTGACTGTAGTCTCTAAATCTGTAGAGAAGATTGTATATCATTTTTTTAGTTATTTTAAGAGAACCACTAAATCTATTTACTACTGACATTATTATTATTATTATTGCACCAAGCAGGGATTAGCGTAGCTGGGGGACTGAGCCTGGCCTTATTCTCCTTCCTCTGCCTTCTTCTGTGTAGACGCTGGAAGAGAAAGAAACTCTCCAGCTCAAGTCTTCTCAATCGTATGGTTTCTTCTCAGCGGTCTTCCAAATCAGGTCCAGAGCTGGGTTCATCTCACTGCACTCCCATCTTCTCGTATGAGGAGCTCTATGAAGCTACCAATAGCTTTGATGCCTCTAACGAACTAGGCGATGGAGGCTTTGGAACAGTCTACAAAGGTACTTGTCTCATTTAACTGAAAAACTAGCTGTTTGATCTTTAGATTTGTACTTTCAACTTTGGTGGTTCATTTCAATGACTCGATTTGCCGAAAGTTTCACAGCATGACTAAATTGTGAGAAAAATGGGATGTCTACGGTGAAATCGGGGGACACAAGTCATTAGATTATGTGGGACTAGTATTGATTTTGTATTTGACTTGTTTTTTGGGTTCACTAATTATTTGCAACTATGTATCTGCGTTCTTGGGTCTTTCTCTAAAGTTTTAGTCTATCCTCCATATTATACTCTTTGTTATACTCATTCTCCTGGGAGTGAAGCTTTTTATTTAGCTTTTCCATTGTTTTTCCCTAGCAAAAGATTTTCGTGTAAATCTAGTGTTCTTTTCTTTTTCTTCTCGGTTCTGTGATTGATTGATATTTGATTGTTTTGCTCCTGACATTACATCATCATTTTTTTTCCATCTTCCAGGGCAGCTGCGAGACGGCCGAGTAGTTGCAATAAAGCGTCTTTACAACAACAACTACAGGCGTCTGGAACAGTTCATGAACGAAGTCAAAATCCTCTCCGTCCTCCGCCACCAGCATCTGGTCACACTCTACGGCTGCACATCTCGCCGCAGCCGTGAGCTTCTGCTTGTATACGAGTTTGTGCCCAATGGAACAGTAGCTGATCACCTCCATGGTTCCCTCTCATCCAAGTCATTTCTTCCATGGCAAACTAGATTGAGCATTGCAGTCCAATCTGCTGATGCTTTGAACTACCTCCACTCGATTGAGCCGCAGATCATCCACCGCGACGTCAAGACTGACAACATCCTCCTCGACAACAACTTCCAAGTCAAAGTTGCAGATTTTGGCCTCTCGAGGCTCTTCCCAGTCGATGCCACCCACATTTCTACTTGTCCTCAGGGCACACCGGGCTATGTTGATCCTGAATACCACCGATGCTATCAGCTCACTGATAAGAGCGATGTTTACAGCTTTGGGGTTGTATTGATGGAGCTAATATCTTCAAAACCGGCTGTCGACATGACCCGGCAGAGAAATGAGATCAATCTGGCCACCATGGCCATTAACAAGATCCAGAGAAGGGAGCTGCATGAGCTCGTGGATTCAAGATTGGGTTTTGATTCTGATCTCTGCATATGTAGGATGATAACCCAAGTAGCAGAGCTGGCCTTCCTTTGCTTGCAGTCGGAGACGGAGATGAGGCCTTGCATCAAGGAAGTGCTTCAGAGCTTGAGGGGAATCGCGAGCGCTGAGATCAATAGAGAAGATCGTCGAGAAGGGGATGATGCTACGGTGGAGGAGGCTCGGTTGTTGAAGGGCTTCTCTCCGTGTTCGCCCAATTCTGTGATGGAAGCTTGGGTAAGCAGTTCGACAACGACGAGCTCCACTGTTGAGTGTTGAATGATGTTCGTCACACTCTGTATCTTTGAATTGATTGATCTTAGGTTAGAGCTGCTGCTTCTCTGATTTGATCTCCAAATGGGAAGGATGTGTGTATAGTGTTAACAGAGCATTTATATGGGTCGTGTATGGCGTTATGTGAGGATTTTATGGGTTGAATATGAGTCGATTCGGGTTGTAGAAAACTCGAGTATAGTGTTCACCGTTGACGGAAAAGCTCGACTAACAATCTAAGGAGTAAGAAAAGTACAGATTAAAGGGTAAGTAAATCTGTGATATGAAAAAAAAAAAATTACAATGTTGTTCTTGGCTGTTTAAAATCACCAAATATGTATATAGTGATAAAATGATGCTGGTTGTCTGAACTGACTTTATGGAATATTCAACGGCTATCTGGCTTTGCTCGATCGCCTTTTATTAGATTTTGTTCGAAGGTTTTATTTTAAGACTACGATAAACTGGGTTGGGTGCATGTACGAATTAAAGAATGAAAATGTTGATCGACATATAGAGTAAGACTTTTCCTGGATTTGGTACACATATATCATCTTCTTTCCCGTCTGTGTTAAGGAAATGGAGATGAAAGCAAACAAACGTACGGAGATTTAACGAGGTTTACCCATCAATTAGGGCTAAGTTGCAGCAACAACACAGAAATTAGACTCTAGAATTATAGAAAGGAGAGACGATGATTCAGATCTGAATTTGAATTGTATTTCGAATCAAGTCCACTGGTCGTTGAAACTGCCAAACTAATCTGTGTAGCAAACAATGGTCTGTGGCTCAGATCGAAAGGGAACACGACGGTTTCATTGTTGAAAAAAGTTTTATTTTAAATTTGATTAGTTTGAATTATGAAATTTTTGTCAAAACTCGGAACAGTTCAGCTGTGTGCACGGGCCGGCGTAAAGTGTACACATGGTACCTGATGATTGCCCGCTTCCTCGCTTGAGACTCAAAAATTTCTCTAGAATGGGAGAAATGTTCTGTAGTTCTTAACAATAATTTTGTTTTTCTTTACGGGTAATATACTACGCATTTTGTATAAATGATCTTAAGCATTAATGAATTTCTCATAAATGATCTTAAATATTGAAGTCAATTAAAATTTATTATACAACAACAACAACAACAACAACAACCAAGTCTTAATCCCACTAGGTGGGGTCGGCTACATGAATCCTTTGTTTCCATTGCGCTCTATCAGTTACTAAATTCTTATCTAAGTTTAAGTAACTAAGATCACTTTTTATAGTTTCTTGCCATGTCTTCTTTGGTCTCCCTCTTCCTCTTTGTACATGGGCAAAATTCAATAACTCAATTTTTCTAACTGGAGCTTCAATTGGCCTACGATTTAGATGTCCAAACCATCGAAGCCGACTTTCTCTAAGTTTATCCTCAATTGGTGCAGCACTAACTTTCTTTCGGATATACTCATTTCTCATTCTATCCTTTTGTGTATATCCACACATCCATCTTAACATTCTCATTTCTGCAATATTTATTTTATTTGTATGTTTCTTCTTTGCAGGCCAGCATTCAGCACCATATATCATCGCTGGTCTTACTACAGTTTTATAAAATTTACCCTTAATTTTGGATGGGATTTTTCTATCGCATAACACACCAGAAGCATTTCTCCATTTTACCCAGCCTGCTTGAATCCTGCTAATAACGTCATTATCTATTTCGCCATCATTTTGTATAATTGATCCAAGGTATCTAAAGCGCTCACTCTTCTTGATAATTTGATCACCAATTATCACATCTCTAATATACAAATAAAATTAATATTTTTGTTTACGTAATACTATTGTAATATAGAAATGCTAATTAAATTCAAATTTTGGATTCAATTATGTGAATTCTAAAGTCTTGTTTACTTTTTTAGTTATATATGTAGTCATCATGTTGTTTATAATGATTATTAAAAATAAGATGGAGGCTGAAGTAAAATAATTAATATCTGCATATCATAATATTTTTTCATATGAAATAATTAATTATATTTTAAATCTTACATTAATTTAATTTTACCTCCTGTGTACGTTTTTAATAAAATAATTATACTTAAATCTCATGTATTTTTATATTTCTTAAAATTAACAGTATTCTTTACGTCATATCATGTATATTTTTTATTAAAAATTATCATATTGCATATAAATTCACATATATGATATAACAATGATATATATATATCTAGTCAAACAAAATTTTCAAGACTGATCAAAATTTTCTAAATTATAAGAGCATCGTTTCATAAGTCAAACGTAAAAGTTGACTTTTTAAAAATTAATAATTTTATTAGAAATTATATATGATTTGAAAAAAAATATTTATAAAAAAAAATTTCATTCTAAAAAAATCAATAAAGATAATCCAAGATTCCTGTGGACCAAAATGGAGATAGAGATGGGCTAACAATTCTGAAATTATTTATTTTATTTGAAAGTGTAAAAATAATTTTTTATCAATCTTTTGATTTTTTCTTAATTCTTATTACTTCATATGTTTAAATATTTTACTAAAAGTCAAATATTTTTAGTCGCTTCATACTAAGTCCTCCTACAAAAAGTACTTTTTTAGAAGTCCTTAAATAAACTTAAATTTTTTTTGATAGGAAAATGAACTTAAATTTTGTTTATAAAATAATAATATTTTTAAATTAATCTAATCAAACCTATTATTAATATATTAAGGGATTTACAATTTAGAATGTAATGTTTAAGATTTAAAACGGTTCATTATTTAGAATATAAGACTTATTATTTAGCAAGGGATTAATTTTAAGCAAGTATATTGCCTCGTACATAAATTTTAATATTAAATATTAATTTTATTTCACATTCTACTCATATTCAAAATAATAATTAATTTATATTATATTTTCAGACATTCTAATATAATAATTAATTTTTTTAATTTATTTTATTTCACATTATTTGTAATTTTTAATAATAAAAATATTTTTATCTAAATCTAATTTTAACTTTATTAAAATTAATACTTTCAAACAAATAAGTTCTTGAGATTTAAAATTGTTGAGTTTAGCTCTTGTTGTTTAGAAATTTAATTTTTTTAGAAAATTTGTGGTTTAGAATTTTGAGATTGAGTTTTGAATTATTAAAAATTAGAATTTTTAGAGTATTGAGTTTAATGTTGGGATGTAAAGCAAGTTAAGCACTCAATTTTAGGTTTGAAAGTTAAAAATTCAAGATATCAAGATTTAAGTTTTAGAAATTAAAATTTCAAAAAATTAGTTTCAATATTTTTGTACCATATTGTATTAATTGTAATATAAATATTGGAGAATTTACATACAGAACACTGAATTCATTAAAAATTACACATTTCATCATCCTTTAGTAAATATTACTAAAATCACACTTTATTTTTTAGATATTATGGGTTTTACATTTCTTTTGTGTTCCATTCAAAATCTCTGTTTACGAAAGAATTATTTTGTAGACAAGAGCTGTGAGTGTAAATAAATTTGAAAATAAAATAAGTACAAATAGCATGTAAATATCTCATAAATTTGAATGCATATAATTATTGTATAGCTAAAAATATATTGACATATAATTAAAAAAAATAGATTTAGAGTTTTTAGGGAAATAAAGAAGAAGAAGAAGAAGAAAAAAAAAAAGAGCAGAAAGAGGAGAAGGAATTAAAGGCGAAGAAGTAGTAGAAGAAGAAGAAGATGGAGGAGTAAAGAAGCAAGAAACTCACTTGCGCAGCTTTTCATCATTTTTTAGAGTTTTTAGAGCAATAAATTGATTTGATAGCAATTTCTATAAATAAGATGAAAGTTGAAAACAGAATATTCTATTTTAAATAGAAATTTTAACTGGAGCACAACAGAAATGTAAAACTCATAATATTTAAAAAATAAAGTGTGATTTTAATAATATTTACTAAAGAATAGTGAAATGCATAATTTTTTATGAATTTAATATTCTGTATGTAAATCTCTTATAGCAATGAAACTTAAAAAAAAAAAAAGATAAATTAAATATAAAACTTTAAATTTAAAACATAATGTCCTCTCTCCTCTCTCTCTCTTCTCTCTTTCTCTCATCCTCCCATGTGGTGCAAGCGGAGGAGGGAAGCTCGGGGGAGAGAGAGAGAGAGAGGAAAAAGTGGGGAGAATGGAAGGGATATTGGAAGGAGTGGAGTGAAGACAAAGAGGAGAGAGATGACAAGTGGGGGAGAGACTAAGAGAAAGAAAGAGATTCATTGTTATTTTAGTGTTATGTAATGTAATTTAAATGTTATTTTTTAATTAATAATTTTATAGAAAATTATTTATAAATATCATTAAATCAAATAATTTATTTTTCAAAATAACATAACATAATTAACACCCAAATAACATTGAACTAAACGCCTCCTTAGTTAATATACTATATGTCACTGAAAGACTAAGAGTATAAATATTTAAAATTATATACTCATCTAATATTATATCATAAATGTAGAGACTTTAATTTAATTTACCCCCAAAAAAATCAACCATTTTTTTTAGAACAAATCTTGTACAATACAAAATGGCCATCGCCGACACTTTCGCATAAAATTAGACCCCCAGAGTTGCGTAAATTTATAACAATTGCCACCGTAGATGTGTCACAAAGGGATATTTGATGAAAATCATGAAACACTGCATTGGAAAAGAACTGCGTTATTCCTCTCCTTTGCGTTCCTTTGACAGCAACCTACAGCAATACTCTCTCCCCTCACGTGCCGCAAAGCGGCTCGTAATTCCCCCAATCCACAGAAAACGAATCAGTCGTCACAGATGGCAATGCAGCAAATCAGAAGTAGAATTTATAACAATTGCCACCGTAGATGCGTCACAAAGGGATATTTGATGAAAATCATGAAACACTGCATTGGAAAAGAACTGCGTTATTCCTCTCCTTTGCGTTCCTTTGACAGCAACCTACAGCAATACTCTCTCCCCTCACGTGCCGCAAAGCGGCTCGTAATTCCCCCAATCCACAGAAAACGAATCAGTCGTCACAGATGGCAATGCAGCAAATCAGAAGTAGTACGCATATTGTTGGACGAAGTATATTTTCATACATACATATACGCATTGTTGATAATTAATTTGACATGAATCCATTTTACGTTGTACGAGTTTTCTTTGTAATCTATTCGACTTGAATCACTGTCCTTCTAGCAGATAGAAAGTGAAAAGCCGCATATTGTAGCTGCTGCACAACAGCATTGATGTAGCTTTATGACACAAAATAAGCTTGCTGGAGCCAACCAAATCCTAGAACAAAATGCTGAAGGGAACAACCAGCTGGAACAACAGCTAACACACTAAGAGCATTTTTCCACGAATGTTTGGGCGTCTTTGTGGATATTGGGCCAGAAGAACTCCTGGCGAAGGATTTGCATGACCAAACTTCGGCGACGAGCATGAGTTCTGCACTCCCTTTTATGAACAGCTTCCATAATTTCTTGAGCTTCCCAAGGCCTCAAGCACTTGGTGAGAGGTCTAGCTTAAGATCTTCTGTAAAGTTCTCCGTTAGTGAGGACATATTTGGCGCACTCCAGCTTTAGTTTTTTCACCTCTTGCCTGTTATCAGGTTATGTCCCATCTTTCAAGTAACTGAGACTAACTTCTGGAAGAGACTGCCTTCTTCCTTTTTTTTCCAATTATGTAAAATCTCTCATCATGTAACTCATAATATCAATAGTGTCGCAAATTATCTTGCTCACATAGCAACATTCGGTAATTTTATTAGAGAGAGTTATTCCCCTCTTTACTGATCTTTAAAATATTCTCAAAACAGATGTAACATAATACATGATATACTTTTTGTAATTCTTTGGTGTTAATGCAAATGAGTTTAAGCTGTATTTCAGATAAACAGAAGTTGAGATTTCAGCAATTGAGGATGGTACTGCATGTTATTGTTTTTAAATTGAATCCATACAAATAGATCCTGAATACAAATAGCAAGCTCATGGCTAATGGCAATGAGCTCTTTATGCTTATTTTCATACACGAAGCATAACTTAATATTTCTCATTTAAGATTTTATTGCTGAATGTAAGGAATAGGATGCACGGAAGCAGACAAAAGGATTGAATCTTCTATGAATCATCCTCGACATCGTGACATGTCGGGTTACAAGGATAAGCGCAACTGTCAACCAGCTTCACAGCCTTCCTGTCGTAGAACCAATCTCCAACTGCTTCTCCGATCGGCTGCAACCACGAAAATAGAACGAAATCAGCATTGAAGTTTGACATCAATCACAACTGCAATGAGAACGCTTCATTGATCATTTTTTGTCGAACGTTAAACTTTGATCTACGAAAACTAAGTAAGAAGCAATTATCATACCGTGTTTTCTATCTTGGTTGAGCCCTTGTCGAGCCAGACTGCTTGCGTTCCGGATTGACAGTGGGCATGGCAGGAGTCTATGAACATGCCTGATGATGGTTTTCTCTGAAGACCAGCAACTGCACTGAGAAACTCTGTTCTAAAACCTGCAATTATAGTTCTATTTCAATATTTTCCTGGTTTTACTAACCTTCAGGTCACCAAGAACAGTTTTTTTTTTTTTTTTTCTGTTTCAAATCCAATTAGTAAAAGAATGAAGTGGCAAATTTCAGCTACGCATCGACTATCAAAGCTTTCGTAAATTGAATTCGTCATATCTTTACAACCTATGGAATAGTAGGTATTTATTCTTATAGTAACTTGATTTTTTTTTCAGAGCCAACTTTTATCTCAAAATGGCTATACACCATCAAGGTGATTTCACCAAAATACGAGAGTGGTAGTTTGAGGCTCTACAAACTATTTGGATCGTCATATTATAAGAAGGACATGATCTGTTCACGCATCTCGTCTAATTTCAATGTTCTATTTCTACTAACTTTTCTACACCGTAAAGTCTCTCTGGCTCCAGTCATAGATGTGAAATAGAGGATCTCTTCGAGTAATATAAATCTGTTCTCCTGTAGACAGCAACTCATCTCTTTTACAATTGTATGTTCTCTAATCCAAACGATAATATTGCCGTCTACCAACGCAATCGCATGACTGCCAATCCGATTCTGCCAGGCATCATTTTTTACACAAAGCATGATTCTGTACTCACAAATGCTTCATCAAACTAGCTACAAGCAAAAGCGCTTACCATGAATCACCTGAGACTGAGCTGAAGAACAAGCCTTTATATCAAGCTTGCATTTGCGCCAAGCGCCACCACTATCTGACGCAGATGGTGCCAAAATGTTCTTAATCTATCAAGCAAAAACATTCGTTTTCAATTTACCAGAAGCATTAGATCTTGAAATCGTTAAGAGAATTCATACAAGAAAGAAATACATAGCAGCAACATTGTGCTAATCGTATTAGCTTACTCATATAAGCATAGAATTTTCTCAGGAAATAGAGTGAATAAACAGATCTATGTGGTGAGGAAGTTAATAACCTGCCATGCATCATATGCTGCATTCAGTACGAAGAGTGGTGTCCGCATTGTTTGAACCACATATTGAGGGAAGAAGCACTGAGTAAAATAAGTTTGATCACATACAAATGCTGAATTTGTTTATAATCTAATTCAAGAACTTCATCAAGAGAACCCTTACAAGGCTTGGTGGCAATGTAGCAGTACATGATGCAGGTAAGTTCCTCGCAGAACCCTGAAAGAAACGAAATTCGTCAAACATTTCAATTGAAAAAAAAAAAAAAAAACTTTGTTAACATGTTCAAGGTTGAAAATCTGGAGATTAAAAGAGAATTTTAAGAGCTTACATGTGTAACCATAACATCCTCAAAAAAGGCCTTGATACGATCTACGCCAGAAATATCCTTCCTGACGAACACAATGAGGAACTCTTATCAGTTGCAGAGCACTCCACTACGGTGACTAAAAAAGAAGTGATGAACTAAGAACACCCACGCATCGATGAAAAATCCAGCATCCGAAAAACATTTAACTTTCGCAGTTGCGGGGAGAAGATCACGGAATTTGTCACAATGTAATATGGATGCCAATCCACCAGCGGAACAGCCAGATAGCAGAGCCTGTATTAATCGTAGTTTTCCTCACATGTGATGATTGTTTGTCATGTTCGTTTTAAAAGTTGCCTTACATTTTGCGCCTTGTTCATCCCTTTCGCTAGAAGTTCATCGATGATTGCAGACCAAACCCGAGCACCTCGGTAGAAAATTTGCTTTTCCTGCTCAGCAAATCACAATGAAGCACAAAAAAAAAAGAAATATACATGTAGCAACATCATAAAAACAAGTTGTGAATATAAGGCCATACTCACAGTATCTACTGCTTCTATATCTCCAGTAAATGATGAACCATCACAATATCGAACCTTAACCTTGTTCCAGTTGTAAAAATCTGCACAAAAATGAAGTTATAAGGGCAGAACATAGTTGAACTACATTAATCTGAAGATTAAATTACACATAAAATGTCATAATATGAATAGATGCTGTGGTTTTTCGATGATGTAATTCTAGTGAAGATGCAACATAGGCTGATCATACAAAAATGAAAATCAGAATGAACACAATTCATTCATATTCTACATACCACAAGAAGAGAAGATCGTTTACCATACCAGGATTAGACTGTTGGCTGCTCCCTAAAATCCCAGAGAAGGACATCTGCTCCGAATATTTCGAAGAGCCTCGAAAATTATTTTTACGTTCCTGGCATTCCTCGACGCTACTGCACCATCCTCCTCCCTGTCAAAAAGCAGTGAAACACCAAAATATTTTTCTGATGGGAGTACATGTAGCTAGAGGATGTCAAATTTTTCGCATTACTTAAAAAAAAATCTAAACAATTCTCTCCGTTAGACATAATTAATTGGCCAAAGCTCGCGTTAAGAAAATTGATGCAAGTAGAAGGCAAACACATACTTGGATACAGGTTAGGATTTGAGGCTGCTAAAATAGCTTCAACATTAGGGTAAACGGAGCGAAGTTCTTGTTAAAAATTCAATGCAAGCAGAGAGTAAGCAGCTACATTCACCCAAATTTTCGATTTTCAACCGAAGAACACAAAATGCAATTTTATAACATCTCATGGCATAGGCCTGGGATAGGATAATTGACAAAGATCGACCACAAACGGATTAGAATTCAAGGCAACTCAACATCTCCAACATTCTAAAACGCTAAAAATAGATATCCCCATATATTTATCATTAGTATGGTACCTCCATGTGAACCACCCAGTTATTCACCCCAGATCCAAAGCCTGGAGTGAAATAGTAAGCAGCAGGGCTTCCATCTAAACACACTGCAACATGTCTCCATTGGCTTATAGAAATCAGTAATCAGCCTACAAGAGCAATTAACTGAAATGAAGGAAAAAAGTTCAAAAAATGTCAACACCTGCTCCCTTCTGAGCAGCATTTGCAACAAATGTTACATCCACAGGCTTAGCATCCACTGCCAAATATAGCAGAATCACTGGCAGTGAAAAGAGAAGTGGATGAAGCCATGAAGATGAGTTAAGACTTCCCATTCTGCAAAATAGAAGGTCATCTCTTTAGTCGAAGTTGTTAGAGAGAACCCAATCAAATCTAAACTGCTTAAAGTGATTTTAACTAAAATGTTATGAAGCATAAGCAAAATATATTGCCAAATACCTTTAAAAAACCTTCAGCTGTCAAAAATAAAATTATGTTCAAGAACATGAATCATAAGTTGATAGATCTGTTACATCCAGAATAAAAATACACGTAGAAGAGACTTATTAGCCTGTCATATTACCATGAGAAAGATGAGAAATGAACCAAAAGAGAGTAACAAATATTGCTCAGTTGATAGCTAAGTAGGTCAGACTTCACAGCTAACACGGTACTATAACTAGAGGAACGAAAATGCAGAGATGGGAGCTCACCCTGCGATGAAGAAAAGGGGAAAGCTTCCACCTTTGAGCTCTATCAGAAGAAGGGAGAGAGAGAAGAGATAGAAAGAATAACCCTTGGGTTCTCTCTCTTCTTTTATGACGAGGAGCCGTGTTTTTCTTCATCTCTCCCATTTGCTGTGGGCATAAGAGCGGAGAGATAAGGGAAATCAATTGGCCCACACGTATAACTTAATGGGCAAACGTTAAATCCTCTCTCTCTCTATAGCATTAAATTTTCAAATTTAACTGAAAATCCCATTGGCGCTGCTTGTGATATCCAATAGTGATATTGATGCTACACTTTTTAGCTAAATCTCACTACAAAGCAAAGTATAGATACTTGAGAAATATATGGGAATTCATCCTTATCCTCTTAAACTCATTATAAATTCATGAGACCCATTGAAGTGGACAATAAGTAGCAATTGACATGCTTACACAAAGCACCAATTTCTCAGCTTCTTGTTACATCTCGTATATGCAAGAGTTTTAATCATTTATCTAGTGGGCAACAAAATATGACAAGTTATGCTCTTTTAATGCAATACTTTCTTCTGAGAGAGCAGGATTTGCTCCGAGTTGAGTTTTGAGTGAGTATTCAATTTAAAATCGAACTAACATTTAAGATTTCAGATTGAATTAGAGCTTAAATCGATCAAGTCGTTGATTCAACTAAATGAACTGTTGAATCAACCTGTCCTAAATATTTTTTTACCAAATGAATCACATTAATTGCTTAAAATTTGAAAAATTATTTAAAATTTATAACAATGAGTGAAAAAATTAAATCAAACAAAAAAATATTTCAAATATTAAAAAAAATAGATTAATGATTAAATACTAGGAATTAATTTAAACCAAACTATAATTATGGATTCATGATTTTATGTCAACTTAACCATAATATAAGCTTCATAATGATAATTACCTTTATTTTACTTCGACTATTGAACTGCTTTGGCGACACAACTAAACGAGTACGCCAATTGAACGTGTTTTATTTTCGGTCATCTTGGTTTAATACTGTTTATAAGTTACATGAATGGATCAAATTGAAATATTAAACATTAAAGTTCTACTCCCACAATAATAAAAAAACTGAGCAAGAGGTGAACCCAGCATTTGTAAGGCTTGCATTCTGCGAGCAAATCAATCTTAAATTTAATTTGAACTATTGAGTAAAATTTAATTCAAATCGATAAATTTAAATTTAATTTTTGAGTTAAATGGATATTAATTATCAATCTTCTGCATTTTATAAATGTAATTAGGAATAAATACAGCTATAGTGTTATGAACTTATGAATATGTTTAATGCATATATAGTGTACATGTAAAAATATTTTGGTATATCCCATCAAAAAAATTGGTATATAATTATTTTGCATTCACAATATTTATGTATAAATATTTATGTTTATGCATATAGTTATATTATAAGATGAATCAACCTTATAAATTGAAACAAGAATGCTGAAGTTTTTTTTTTTCAAATCCAGATGTGTCTTTATCTTCAAATCTAGTGAAAATTTAACTTAAATAAATGATGCTGTCAATATATTTTTTTTGAAATTTAAAATAAAAAAAATATTGACAGCAGCTGTCAATATTTTAATTAAGCGAAATACTTACATGCGTATGACGTATTTTTACTATTCGTGCGTGTAAGCCCAACGCACACAAACATGTCATCTAAGCTGTCAATATTATATTTTAATTAAGCCAAATACTTACATGCGCATGACGTATTTTTGCTATTCGTGCGTGCAAGGCCAACACACACAAACGTGTCATTTAAGCTGTCAATATTTAAATTAAGCCAAATTCTTACATGTGCATGGCGCATTTTTACTATTCATGTATGCACACACAAACACGTCATGGAGGGATTTCTTTCCCCCATTTATAAAAATAGAGCATTTATACAAAATACATTCTAATTATAAAATATTATATATTTTATTATTAATAAAATATTATAATTTTAAAAATTATAAATTTATATTAATTTTGAATAAAATTGCTTCGTACTTCAAATTTCGAGCTTTAAAACTATTACTTATAATTTAAAATAATAAATCTTATACATTAAATTACTTTAATATTAAAAATTAAACTCTAAAATATAAACTTTAAATCTTAATACTATATCTCATATAATTTTTATTTTGTAAATTAGTTATATATAAAATCAACTATAAATTTAATTTAATAAGATGAAAGCATTATTATGTATTTATAAATCATACACAATATAATAAAATTTATGAAAATATATTAGTAATTTAATTCATAATATTTTTAAAATTGAAATATGTATTTCTTTAATATTTTGATATGATATTGATAATATTTATAATAAAATATATAATTTTTTATGATAAAAAATGTCCTCCATCTAAATCTTATAAAATATAAAGTTTAGTCATATCATATTAAAATACCAAATTGTATATATCATTGGCGTTTTCTTTGCTACATTTATATAAATTAGGTATATATCACATTAAAATACAAAAATTCATATATAGATCATTTTAGGAAGCTATAATTTCTACCTATGATTTCAATAACATGATTTAAAATTTTAGTTCACTTTCAGTTAATATAATTGTATTTAAATATAATTTATATATCTCAAATTTCTTATAATTTTTTAGTGAGTATTTAGTACCCAATAAGAGATTAAATTAATTTAAATCTTTTTAGTATATTTAATAATATATTATCTATATCACATTTCAATTTAGTGATGTAATTCATCATTTCTAATATCAATTTGATCACGTCAATTTTTAATACATTATTATCTAATAAAATATCAAACTAACATTGAAACAAAATTAATTTTATGTGCTGTTAGATTATGTAATTTTTTTGGCAAGTATTTTATATCAAATTGAATAATAAATTAATCTAATATTTTTTAAATATATTCAAAATCTTGTTGGCTATATTATATTTTAATTTGATAATTTAATTCAATTATTTTGATATTAATTAATTTAATCTTATCAAATTTTAATGTATTTTTACCAATAAAATGCTAATTAGCTCGAAATCAAAATTAATCTTAGACAGCTGTTTTGATTAATTTTGAGTTTATTTGTTAGATCAAAAAATTATGAGAATATTTAAATATAATTTATACATCTAAAATCTATTATGATTTTTTTATAAGTATTTAATATCAAATTAAAGACAAAATTAACTGGAAATTTTTTAAATGCATTCAACAATCTTATATTCCAATTTGGTGATTGAACTGAACTATTATGATATTAATTGAGTTCATCAATTTTTAATTTATTATTATCTAATAAAATATCATACTAATTCAAAAATAAAATTAATTCTAAAAATTGTTAGATCATTATAATTGATATTTTAAAATTTTCATTAATTTGTGATAATTTGATATTGAAGAAACTTTGAAGTTTATAATCCCTTTAAATCTTAATTAAATTACAATCTTAAAAATATTTTAAAAAGACATAATCAAATTTAAATATAATTTAAGTTGCAATACTCCTGTAATTAAAATTATATTTGTTTATAGTTGCATTGCGTTTAGTAAAACACCGAAATTATCAAATCGTATATGAACGTGAGGCTCAACTTTTTGCATCATATTGCCCGAGATGTCAAAATTATATTTGAATATAATTTTAATATTATATATTGTATGTACATATTTATGTATACATACATAATTTTATATTCAAATACCAAACTTTTATAAATTTTAATCCCACATTTTCACATATGTGCATAAATTCATGAATATGGTATTAGGATAGCATTAATTCATTTATGATTAGTACTATCATAGGTGAGTATCTTTTTTGCATCAAAATTGAGATTTCTGTTTATAATACATTTACATTTTTTAATTAAATATGAAAGTAAGAGATCATTTTTAACATAATTGGATACTAACATCTGAAGCGCAATTAGGGCTATTATCTACCCAATTTCGACCAAAACTACTACCAGTTTAAAATCAACTCAATCAAATTTTTGTCGACTTAAAATCAATACAAAGTCTATTGGGTTTGACTTTAAGCCGATTTTGAATATGCTTGAAAAAATTACTTAATTTTTTTTTCTAGCTTATCTTGAGTAGGAGTAAGCTTGGCTTAATTCAAATCAAGATCTGCTCGGTTTAATATATAATAATAATAATAAATCGAGCCAATTTTGAGCAGCTACTATGACTCGAGATCAGTTGTAAATCATCACTGAGCTGAACTTTTGATTCATTAGCCAGTTCATTTAAATAAATATGATTTTAATCTGATCTAAAATTGATTTGATTTTCTATTAAATTTTTATTTTAGATTCGTAATAACACCCTTGAGCACAATGAATATTTTTTTCTCATAAACAGATCCTTGTTTTTATTTAACTATGATAAATATGTATATATTATATCACAGAAATATAACATTTTTTATGTAATTATGATAAAATTTTTGAAATGGTCATTTTCTCAAAGCATGCTTCCCATTTGAAGAAAAAGGAATACCAAAGCACGCCATAGTTACAGTGTTAACTGTGGCCTTCTTTCCTACGCGTGCACATACTGCATGGGTGCGTGCATTCTGTAAGGCGTACGCCTATTGTATGGTACCTCTTTAGTTAATATCCCGTGAATTATCGGATTAAAAGGACCCACGAATTTAAATGGTGACCGCTGTCGAGTGTGTCGGCTATCTAATATTATGTAGAAAATTTTTTAGAAGGAATATTTGCACACATATCACATAAATATTCATGTATTACATCACACACTTTCTTCACATTTTATAGTATAAATTTTATGAAGAAAATATGTGTGGTGTAATATTAAAAGATTTGTGTGGCATGCAGATAAATGTCCTTTTTTAAAAATAAAACTGCAATATTATATGGGATATTATTTAGAAAAAGTACTGAAAATTAATCTATTCATCAATTTAATTATTTTAAATAAGACTGATAAGGAACCGAGTTTAATCTTGTGAGTCAAGTTCAATTAAATTTGTCTCAACTTTACATGAAAAATATTTAACTCAATTTAAATTTAAAATTACGATTAATTGAATTCAAATTTATTAAAATGTATTCATTTTTAACTTGACTTTTAAATTGGATTGAGATTTATTTTAAATTTTTATTTTGTATATAATATATAGGGCAAATAACGCCCAGGTCCCCGAGTTTAACGTTTAATATCGCGCAGGTCCATATTTTCAAAATTTAACATCTGGGTCCCTGAGTTTTAATAAATTATCAAATGGGTCTTTTTTATTTTTTTATTATTAAATTTTTTTCAAAATTACCGTTTTACTCCTGCCATTCTCTCTCTCCTCTTGATCCGACGCACGGGTGCGGCACCAACTGGCGGCCGTGCGACCGCCGGCGATCGCTCGGCACGCCGGCGGCTGCGNGGTAAAACGGTAATTTTAAAAAAATTTAATAATAAAAAATAAAAAAAATCATTTGATAATTTATGAAAACTAAGAGACCTCGATATTATAATTTTAAAAAATTAGATTTATACGATATTAAGCGTTAAACTCAGAGACCTGAGTGTAATTTGCCCTAATATATATTAAAAAAATATCATTTAGGTTTTTAAAATTTAAAAATAGTATTAAATAAGTCTATAATTTCAAAACTTTTCAATGAAATTTTTGTGATAAAGATTAATATTTTAATTAGATTTTTTATTTAATTTAAATTTTTAATTATTTTTAAAATAAAATTTATATTTAAATATAAAATTACAAAAAGCTCTCTGTCTGACCTCCTATCCACGTAGTAGTGTGAATGATTGCTGCACCGACACTATGCACGTGCAGCACCCTTGACATAGTCATTGGGAGGTGGGAGGGGACGGTTTTTAGATTTAAATTTTATTTAAAAATAAATAAATAAATAAAATTAAGCAAACAATTTTAATTGAAATATTAATCTCAACTTTAGTAGCCTCGTAAATTTTTTTTAAATTATAAATTTATTTGATATTATCAGCAAACTTTAAAGAGCTAGATTATTATTAGTTAAATTTATTTATTTTTTGCTAAAATAAAAACAAATTACGGTCCTCTTTACACAAACCTAATTGTTAAAACTGATCAATGTTTCATTTTCGAATAATTTTTTGCCCTAAATCCACACATTATCGTTCGCATGCCATTCCAAAATAAATTAAAAGAATTATTTGATTTAATAAATTTCAGCTAAAGCCCTTAAATTTTGGTTAAAACTAGCAAAAATTCTGAAGTTTTGATCAAAATTCTCACATTCTAACGGCTAACTTTCTAAAATTTTGATTTCCAAACCTCTTACAATTTTGGAAAAACTCATTAAAATTTTGAATTTTAAAACGAAACCCAGAGTTCATGGCAAATATCTAAGGCACCAAGTGTCTCCCAGAGAACCTCTTTACTATCCTGTTTTAAATAAAGTATTTATGGTGCTGGTGCTATCAATGAATAAAAAATGTTCAAATTCTCCAGCCAATTATCACAAAAAAAATTATAACAAATCTGTTATATTCTATTACCATATTCTTAAATGCACCAAAGTATGAATTCCACTACAAAACTATCCATGATATTTATGTCTCTCTCATTTATACTCCAAGTCCAATCTCATGTTTATCTGCAAAATTATTTACGTTTTGCATTAATGCCACTCAAATCTCTTGAGGCCTCTATGAGGAAGCATGATTTGATATATTTGTTTAAGTAATGAAATTATAAACCTAAAATACTGAACCTTAAATTTACAAGAGGTTGGGGATGTCCCAGGGTCATGGTCGATTCTGTTCATGTCTCACCTCATAGCTCGGGGAGAGAGAGAGGGTGGTTTATATTTCCCCTAGATTACTTCAGCTGTCTTCTACGAGCTATTCGGCAAAGTATTTCATAGCATTTTCGTTAGCTGACATAAAAATGGATTGTATATTTGTTAAACTAATCTGAAGCAAACTGCAACAGGGCAATGAAAATTGTGTAAACCTCAGAATTATGATAGTCGGAAGCAGAAACAAGCATCTCGATACGATATTGATACAAAATTTTGCGAAGTGATTCACAGTGAACACTGAAGTCAAACTATTGCCTATTGCCGTAGTCCATAACAACAAATTAATTGGACATGCCAGTAGCAATCAAGATGACCAAAAATGTAAAACTACCGAAACAGTGGCTCGGCATAATTCTTGTTGATTTAGTATCAAAGTTTTCAAGGCTGCAGAATGTACAGGAGGGGTTGAAATGATACCTCTGGAAGACTTGAGCTAGCAGCCCAAGACTGATCCCTCTTTTGCCGTTGAGGTCACTCGAAGAATAGCCTGAGCGCTCAATGGGGAGAGCTCCGACTGGCAGAAAGCTTCCCAGGACGTGCTTTCTGAATCAAGAGATAGATCCTCACTCGAGGAGGATTGGGATCTCTCGTAAAAGGTTTGTAGTTCCATAACAAGGGTTCGAGCTGCCTCTCGCGACTCGGGGAGTTGATCGCTTAGTTGAGACGCCGCAATCTGAATTAGCTTGTCAATTCCATATCGTTTGATCCCTTCATCCCCCTGAAATAAAGAACAGATAACAATATACAAGATGAAGAACCACAAGGCAGACGTTTAACTGCAGGATGTTATTGAGCTTTTGTTGTATGACTGAACAAATACTCTTACAAGTCCAAAATAAGGATCAGGGTAAATATAATCCAAAAAAAAAATGTTGAAAAATCTTTTGTTGGGCTAAGTTCTAGATGACGCGTCTTGAGTTTCATTTACGCTCAGCAACAGAGAAGGTCAGTACATCCAAAATGAATGAATCAGATTTACAAAATTTAAGTTCGGCCAAAGCCAGAACAATGTTAAGCTTTGACAGAATTATTTACTACTATAGTTTAAGAGAAATCTAGTTAAATCCAGAGTATCAAGTGCAAAATATCATTAGAGCTCATTTGTTAGATTGCAAAAAAACTCTACTGCCAGTGTTTTGAAAAAAAAATTGATGTAGAAAGACAACAATCTTACCAACAAAAAAGTTTAAACCGGAAATATTATTGCAACGGTTCTCAGGATTGCCACAGCAACAGATGATATGAGTGAATTTTTCAGGCTATTTAGATGATTTTTTTTTTTGAAAAAGGACTTATTAGATGATTAACTATAAAGTTTCTGAAATTGCAAGTGAAATCAAGCAGTGGACAATCATAGACAAATTCAGTAGTTGATGCACACAAATATACAGGAGAATTCTAATCACCAATAAAGAAAAATAAATTTGATGTACTGATGCAGAGTCAGATCACCAGCGCCAGCGACTACGTTATAATCTATGACCTCGAGCGTAGATTATAACAATTTGTTCTCTTATATATAGTTATCTTTATTTTCTGCACATTTTATTTGAGTTATTGTTGAGTCAAAAATTGGGTTATACCGGTAGAAATGCCCATTTATGTGTCATGTACATATTTTATTTTTAGTCAAGTCAGTTGGAGTCAGAAAGATTCAATTGGAATCAAATCGAGTTCGATTTGAACCCAATTTGAATCTTTTATGAATTATTTAAGTTATTTTGAAAGAGCTTGGACCTATTTGCAAGAGGGAAGAAAAGTGCAGGCGGATTCATAATTTATCAATTAAAATTCCTAAAAGGGATTTCAGAACTTCAAAGACTCCATTAGCGCCGGCTGCAGCTCGTTCGGCCTCAATCTTCGACGTCGACTCCGCCGGATTCGGAGGTTTTCTTCGTCGGCCACATGCCCCACGCGAGCAACCGCCGGCCACGATCTTCTTCTCCAACCGCTGGCCACGCGTCCTGCGCAGATAAGTGAACCGCACCCTCTCTTCCACTCTTGGCTTCTTCTATAAAAGGAAGATCGTGCAATACGACAGGGACGACTGGGTTTTGAGCTGTGAGAGAATCTATATCTTCATTGATCGATCGATCTCGACGCAAGTGGTATCGAATCGTCGCCGACACTGCGGCAGGCGGCCGCGTACGGCGTTTTCCCCTCAGATCGAAGCCGAGCAGGCGGCGACAGTTTTGATTCAGGGCGGTTCAACTTCCACGGGAACTACGGTAGAGGGTTGTGGCTACCGTATCATAGGCTTGAGGTTTCACTGATTTGGTCTTTGTTTCTCTTTACTATTTCCTGTTCATCTTTATCTGCATATTAAGATTATAATTCCCATTCTAATTTCCTTTACTTCCTATTTAGACTCTGGTTTTGATATTGTTACTGCAATCAAGTTGAGATACATAAATTGTGGAAATTCATGTGCTAGCTACCTATTGGCTGAGAGTGAAATTCGTGGGCTTAAATTTATATTGCATTTCCTGTTCTGAATTGAATTTATATGACTCATGCTTGGTGAAGATTTATATGTTAAATGACTCGATTAACTATCATGTGCAAAGTACTTCAAGATAATATGCATGTGTGTCAATTCACTTCTGAAGTTCGATAATTTAATTATCTTATTTGTAATAGTTTTCTAAATTTGCTCGAATTGAAACTTAATCATTAAAGTTATTTCATGACACCTAAATGAATATGCAAATAATTATATTTAATATAATTTGGGAAAACTTAGTTTAATCTCCTCTCCATTTGCATTTAGTAATTTAAATATATATATATATATATAAAAACTTAGGCGCTAATTTAGTATTGGTAGCGCTAGGATCATCTTAAACAGATACCCACACTGCATCATGTACAAAAACACTGCTTGAGCACCACAATAGCTATTAAAGAACCAAATAAGCTGTAGAGATGATGCTAGCAAATTCAATAGAACAATAATTTTTAAGTATAATCGAGAATAGATGAGATAATTGCCAATAATCATTAGGCACAAAAATATTGGTGGTGACACCACGATCGACCGTCAATTCATTCCTGGCAGAGTTTATTGTCGACGATCGAGATCTAGCCGCACAGCTTCGATCTTAATCGACTGACTATTAGGACAGAATTGGAAAAATGGATGCTGCGAATTGCTGACTTAGTGGATTGGAAATCTCTCGTTCATTCTGATTAATTGGAGATTCCATTTTGAGCTGATTTTATTTTCTGCATTTATTTTGTATTAGTTATTTCTATTTATTTGTTTGTTATTTCAGGCATGTTATCTAATATTTTCTTGTTTGTGTGAGAAAATTATTACATTATGTGTTTTTCTTTATTGAGTCAGTTCGTATGGAGGTCTATACAAACGCCTCCTTGTTATTCTTATTTTCCTAATGCTGAATGAATATTATTTGTCTTCTCCCTTAGGACTGTCGATTCTAGAATGAATCGATATCCCGGATAAAGAAGGGCTTGGGCCTTGGGTAAGAATCCCTAAACTCCATCAAATTGCTCAAGTTCTTTACATCTGATTTGATTCACGTTTCTCCATTTTGACTCCCACTCATCATTCCTTTCCTTGCTTACGTGTTGTGTCGTTCCTAGCCAGAGATGACGGCATCTTCACCAGTCAACTCATCCAGATCATCGTCACCAGTCGCATAGTCGCCCGCACAGCTCTGCGTGCGCCACGTGCGCTCCATGCACGCCTGTGCCGCCACGCCCGCGCCTTGCGCACCGCCTACCCCGCGGCTGCTAGCCTCCCCCGTGGGCGCAGCCAGCCTCTCCCGCCCGCGCGGCATCCGCCTTCCCTGCGCGCGTCGCATCCACCTTCCCCCACGCCTACTGCGTGCGCCGCCGCCGCCCCCGCTGCGTGCGCTTGCCCGTCGGCGCCACGCCTGCTGTGCCACTGCCCAGCCATAATTTTAGGGAAATTACACTGTGGTCTATGAATTCCCTGACTCAAGTACGAACTTCAGCAACCTTTAGCCTGGTTAAATCGAATAATTTTGATCTTTTTGCTCGCTTAAGATTTGCTCAAATTTATTTCGCCCATGCGACCGATCATTATTGAGTGTAGTTTAATTATTGTTAGTTAAATATTATAAGAACCTATAATCTTGTTACCCCATTTTTGATTTGTTGAAAACTGAATTGCGCCCTAATCTGAGTTGGTAATTTTTCAATTATCTTCGATCTAATTTATTTAAAATTTTAGAAGAAATTGGTTTTGCAGGTTTAGTTAATTTCTCGGTTATTACAAAACTGAGTTTTGAAATTTAGTATTAATTTGTGAGTATTCTGCTACAAATAATTTACTGATCTCTAAACTGCATCATCAGTCATCTGTCCCGCATAAAAAAGAACCTTAAGCTATAATATAAGTATTCGTCAGTTAAACTTACAAGTTGGGGAACACTGCGGCTAAAACACATGGAGGCCTTTGCACGTATACGAGGATTCTTGTTCTTGAGATAAGGCAGCAACTTGCTCAATAATAGCGAAGGAGAAATCCATGTTGTCATCGCTATCAAAGCTGTCTCTGAAGCATCACAAACAAATCTCTTGTCTTGTGATGATTTGAGAAGCAATTGTACAAGCTGAAACAATAACACAATTAGAAATAAATATTAGGCTAATGGCGCATGGAAATGTATGCACCATAAAGTTCCTGGCATCTCAAACGACATCAGCTAAGTATGAAAATTTTGAAATATGATGAGCTATAAGAAACATACCATTGGATCAAGAAATTCAATAATCCTGTCATTGTAAACCTTGAAGATATCAGCAGCTGTCATGATTGCAGTCTTACAAACAGCACTTCTTGGATTCTTTAGTGATTTAACAATTTTCGAAACCAAGTCTCCCCTGAACAAGACATTTCAGGGTCAATATTCAAATGAGAAAAGGATAAGAACAAAATTGAGTAATATGTTGTGAACCTTAATAAATCGGCAGAGTCTACAACCAAAAGAGAATAGAGTGTTACGCTAACACATAAGAGGAAACGACTTACAACATATCAGTCAGTTTTTCCATGTGAAAAAATGAAAGTTGGCGCACATTATTGAGTGCTTCACATACAGAAACCCAATCTTTTGAATCTAACCTGGCCAATAGTGTCTGCAAAAAAGATCACAAAAAATTTGAAAATGTTATAAGCTTTAATATTGAAGATTGCAGACCACAATTGCATGAATTTAGATTCAAACAACTTCAAAGAAAAAGAAACTCCATACATTAACAGTTTCATCCACCAAAAGAAGATCAACCAAATTTTCAGTCTCTACATATTCAACTTCAACGTTCCCTATTTCTCCATTACTCTCAACCCCAGATCCATTTTGCAGGGTCACTGAAGTAGAACTCAGATTCTGAAATTTGCCAAGGCTTTCACTATTATTCTCAAGAGTGACCTTAATGAAATTTCCCTTGCTAGAATTCTCATTCTTCTTTTCTAACTCTGGAACTGCAGGTCCATTAAGATCTCTTAGAGCATTCGTAGACATTTCTGCTCCAAAAATTAGAGAAAAAGGGTGAGAGAGATTGGGAATCAGAGAAAGAAAAAACATATAAGACAATAGGGTATAGATACAGTGTGTATCAAAAATCCAGTATCAATAAGAGAAGAGAAGCTGCAGAAGGCCTTACATTTATGAACCATTAATTTGTATTTAAGTTCAAATAACTGGAAACTACCAGTATCCCAAAGATAATATGTAATGATACTCAACAAATATATTGACGAAACATGTCAGCATTAGTGCTGATATTTTCTTGTATCAGAGCCCAGCAGAATAATGGAAGGGGACCAAACGTTTTTCCTTGTAACAGCCCAACAGATGAAGGAAAAACAACACAAACAAGCTGCAAGTTAAAACTAGCTAATATTCAAGTGCATTTAAAACAAAAGGACAAAAAGATAATTTGGACTTCAAAATCTCATAGCATCAAATTGTAGAGGTAATATCATAGTAACAGAAAAAAGAATCAATACAATCATCTAAAACCACAACAAAGTAAAAGAATACACTAAGCATAGGTCAACAAAGAAACTGGATATGCAGGTAGAGGAAACATTCCCATGTTTTCACGAGGAACCCATATTCATAGAAGTCCCTTAAGACATCAAATTAGTATGCACTTCACACTGAAAATATGTGCCATGTATAATCACAACATCCGACTATTCTAATCAACATTTTAGGAGAAGATTGGCTTGAAAACATCCTAAACAATGAAAATAGCTAGTTTTTTCTTGATCAGCACTCTTTTTCTTCTATACCTAATGAAAATTAGGACAGAGTATTTTCTATCTGGAGAAAGTCTTATATTCAAAGTGTATGTAAAGCTGGAGATGATGACTATAGTGGCCAGCAATAACCGAAAAGACAAGTCGTTTCAATTTGAGGTTGCAACCCTCTATTACTGCTAGGATGCCCGCAACGCAAAGGTGCATGGAGGGCCGGTCCCCTCTACTAATGTCATTGTCTTTTCGATGCTGAGCATCACGATTGATGACTCGAATCACCTTGGAATCCACAAGAACCCATATGACTCAAATCTCCAATAAAGATGCATGGGTCCCTCATCTCTCGAATAATTTAAAGTCAACTTTGATGGCTCAGGGCAAGGTGATGCCATTTTGGAGCGGGGATCATCACTAGGAATCACACAGCTATGCTTGTTAAAGGTGGCAGCTATAAAGCACCGATACTTCATGAAGCTTGATGTATCCGTATAGTATCCGTATCAGATATCGATACTCCACCGATACGTATCTGATACGCCACATAGCGTATCAATTTTTATTTTTATTTTTTAAAAATCTGATACTTATCCGATACTTCCCTATTACTTATCCGATACTTTCAGATATTTTTAATTAGAGGAAAAAATGTTAAAACAATCAGTTTGGCATACACAATAAAAACTAAAAAAATATTTTATACATAAAACACAACTTATGCATATATTTGGACGTTAAAATTGAGAGAGAGATATTGAGCTACGCAATTAAGATCACAGAAGGTTTTACGCATGCTCGTATTTTGACAATAGAAAAAGATTTGGTATTCGCAAGCAGGTGTGTCATCTACTTTAGCTAATAATTTTTTTATGATCTTAGACTAATGACATTTCTATTTTTTTATCTTAACTGATATTGGTTTTACTTCTTTTGGACATCAATCATATTTTTTTACCTTAATGAAGCTCATATAGCCAAAAAATAAGACATTGATTTTTTTATTTTATATATTTATTTAGTAAAAAATTTGAAGAGCTCTGAACAATATATACTTTAGTTAGGTCATTATATATTAGTTTGTCACAGCATCTGTATTATTTATTGTATCATGTTTGTATCAAGCTAATTGATTTGAATTAAATTTAAATTAAAAATAAAACTAATCTACTAATATATATTTAAACTCTTATTTCATGTAAATAATCTGATAGATTATGAAGTAATTAAACAAACATTATGATATTATTAAAATTTAAAAAAATTTAAAATTTTGTAGCAATAATTTATATAAGTTATTCTCATCTATCATAGAACTACACTTTAAATATGAGAATATAAGATATTATACACACATATATAACAATGTATCCTACTTTTTTTAAATTTATCGTATCGCCGTATCCGTATCGTATTGTCGTATAGTACTCGTACTTTATAGGGCGGCAAGCAGGTCACCACTAGCATTGTCCTTGCAACAGAGAACTAGGGAGCAATGGAAGGGATGCAAGTTGTGATGACTTTAGCAAAACAAGCAATGGGTGTTTGGCTCGAAGGTGACCATGGAGATCCTACTCCTCATTCAGTAGAGCATATAACATTATCTTAGGCAAAGCACAAGACACTGAGCTGAAGAAGAACCACACTTAGGCGGACAGTTTGGGACTACGATCGCAAACATAATCAGCTTGACAAGGTGCTGAAGCAAATCACTAGACTAGTTATTTCATTAGTTTTTTTAATTGCCTTGTGTACCTCGCGATGCTAACAATGCGGTGAGTTATTTAGCACATGTCGCTATTTTTGAAAATTTTGCTTAGGAAATGAGCATGCCCCTTCCCATTAATTTTTTGGAACACACTAAATGAGGATATTAGTTGATGTAATTTTTGTAACTAATTGTTTATGGGTGTTTAGTTTAATGTTATCTTGATGTTATGTTATGTTATGTTATCTAGAGAAAATGATTGTTTGATTTGATAATATCATAGATATGTGTAGATAACCTTTTAAAAAATTATGAAATTGTTTCTGGAAAGATAACATTTAGATGTCATGAGATCTACATAACATCAAAATAATATTGAACCACACGCCCTCTTAGTTTAATGCTAAAGGCTATGGCCATATTTCAAGAAAGTCTTATAATCATGCAATAGCACCCTAATAATGCAGAAAAAGAAACAGTAAAGTGTACCAGCTTCGTTGATGAGGAATGACACAGAGAAATTTCACTACAAATTTATACATGTGAGTTGTTTATCTAAATGAATGTAAAAACGAAAGATTATCACGCTGAGTGCACTCAAACCTCTGTAGCAACAAAAAAGGAATTTATAATCTTAAGAGTACATTTTAAACAGAAAACAGTAACGCTGCATATCATAACAATATCAAATCATTCAACATTTTCAAACAGAAGGTTTTAAATAACGGAAAGCATTCAACAGAGAGCTCAGGAACATCATGGATGGTAGTCTGGTAGATAAGTCTAGTCTGACTTGATATTTTAAACTTTTCCACAGAAACATAAAATCATTTGATCCCGCGGCATACAATTATGGTTTCGCTAGATCGGAAAAGATGGTTGACCAAGGGATCAAGAAGCCATACTACAGCCAGTTTATCGATCATAAGGACACTTGACGCAATTTCCGGTGAAAACCTAATGGCAACTCAAATTAACATTTGAATGTCTAAATGCACGTCTCAAATCCAGTGAAATCGCAGGCAGGCCAGTCCAATCATCTCTCGACAGCCGCTACAAACCAGAACCAAAAGAACACCCATCACCATACTTTACCGCTTCAAAGACACTCACTAGGTCAACAAACTCACAAACCTGATCAAGTAGATCAGCAAAATAGATCTGATTGAGCGAGTAAAAACAAGAACAAGAACCCAAAAAATGCAAAACACGAAGAGATCTGACACCACTATGAACAATCCCAGTACCACGAAAACTCCGCATTCGCCCCCCTGGCGGCCAAACCAAAACCGAAACAAATTGGAAGATAGCAGAGCGGGGAGGAGGGAAAGGGAGAGCTTACCAAGAGCAAGAGCGAGAGAAACGGCGGAGACTGACAGAGGAGTAGGGGAGTCGCTTTTGGTTTGGTTTGGTTCCGCCCTTGAAAAATTGGGAAGTTATTTTTTTAAGTAAATTTTAAATCTTCTGGCGATTTTTTTTCCTCCTCGAGCGAGAAGAGATCGCCACTCGCCACCTGTTATATTTGGCAGCCGAGCCAATGCTGTTTCTTTCTTAAAATGACAGCGAAGGAGCGCGGGCGCGAGAATGTGGGTCACGTGACTATCGGGAGACGGGGCCACGTAGGCGAGTCAATGTTTAGGTCAAACTTTAACGTGCCATTGACCGCCAACAATTCTACAGATTGGGCCATTGGCCGGCGACTGGCGGAGTTGGACGAGTGCTTGGCCGGCACTGCACTTGAGGGTAGGGGTGACAAAACGGGTCAGCGGATCAAAATCGGGTTGAACTCGAATCCAATCCGACCCAACTAATCTCAACCTAAATTCAACTTATTTATTAGATAAGTTAAAATATATGACCCGAACTCAACTCGATTACTAAATAGGTAGAGTTGGCAGGTTGACCCGACCAATTTATATAGTATTTTTCGATAAATGCCCAACTCAAATCAAATTTGACCCTATTATACCTAACTCAAGTCCGACCTTTTTAATAAACGAGTCAAAATTTATGATCCATACCTAAAATTTTTAGATCAAATTCGAATCAGGTCATATATTGTCACCCCTACTTGCGAGCAAAATCGTGAATATAAACATAAGATTTTTGAAGCAGTGTAATTTTCTTTGAAACTTAGCTTTTTTTTTAATAATGAAAAACTCTTTGTTTAAGTCACTTAACTTGGTTCTAAAATAAAAAATGAACTAAAAATAGAATTATATTTTGAATTAAGTCTAGTTTGACTAGATTCAAGTCATGAGACGACTAACGAATTATTTGTATAGATCAAAATATTTATTAATGCAATTTTGAACCATGTAGAATCAGTAGAGCTAGCTTGAAATTAGATTGATTGAAAAAATAAAAGAAACTATTTATAAATATATATATATATATATATATATATATAATTT
>JAEMOT010000566.1:8576-45075 GCA_019297695.1 Apostasia ramifera
GACCCTAATATTATAATTTTTAAAAAATTAGATCTATATATTATTAAGTGTTAAACTCAGAAACCTGATTGTAATTTGCCAGTTGAATTTTTTTTTTATTTAAGCCAATTATATAATTGTATACAAATGTCCTCTTATATTATAGAAATGTCCTCTTATATTATATAAGAAGTATTTGATCACCTCTATGATAAATCATAAAAATTTTATTATAGATATTAATTTTTTAACAAATCGTACTAAATATTCTTAATAATTAATTAATAAATTAGCTAATTATAATTTAAAATTTTAATTTATTAAATAATTTATTAAATTAAAATTTTAAAATATAATTAATTAATTATTGGTGTACTATAATATTTTTTAAATTATTAGAAGTGAAGATAACTTTTATGTTGTAAATGTTTTTAGAAAAAATTCGTGTAATTTATTTCAAACATCTTGCTCGACAGCATGAAGGTTTAAAATGCAAAATCCTAATAGTTGGAGGATGAAGTTGTCACTGATCATTTTATGATAATGACCATTGATGTGATTTATCTTAAATATTTTTTTGGGAAATATCTGATCAAAATTTCTGATTTTTTTTTTTTTGATAAAACACAATTTCTGAATTTGGGGAACCACTCAGCATGCAATATAATTAGAAAGTGGAGGACAGAATTCATTAGATTTTGACCTAGGTTTTGAAACTTAATCTAAATATTTGAGTTTCACTAAATTAATTTTACCAATATAAAAATATTTATCGAATTTTAGATCTGTTTCAACAGAAATCATCGAAACTCAAGTTCTAAAAAAAATAATTTTTTGATAACTTTAATTAATCTGTTTTATAATATCTTATAATATTTGCATATTTCAAACATATTATATATTTAAAATTATTTAAACATTTATCATTAATAAACTTAATTTTAAATTTTTTAAATTTAAATAATTTATAAAAAAATATTAGAACTATCAATACAAAAATTACCAAAATTATTAAAATATCATCTTGTGACAAATTGAAGCCGAAATTGAGTTTTAAAACCCTTATTTCGAACAATTTTTCTTTCTTTTCATGTGTTTTTATTTTTACAAATTTTAATATTTTGATATGTTTTTGGGTTCTGGCCATTGAAATTAATGAAATTTCATCTCGGTCTACCTACTTCAAAAAATATTTACTTATATTTAACGGATATATTTGTGAAAATGTAAAATGCCTTTTAGCTTCTTGACACAGGTACAAAAATGTAAATTAGAAGTTATTTTTTAAATTCTACATTTAAATCTTATTTATATTAGGATTTTAAATAAATATGAGAAATTATTTTATCTTAAATTTATACATAGCTTTTTAATTATACATTTAATTTTAGCCAAAAGTCTTAGCTAATTTGAATATTAAATAGTTTATATTTGATTTAAATATAATCAAAAGTCTAACTATTTTGAATATTAAAATTTAAATTTAAATTGAATTTAAAATGTTAATAATATTAAGAAAGATTAAACAATAAGAAATATTAAAAATAACTTGTCATTTACTACACATGTCAAAAAATAAAATAATATTCTATGTTTTTTATAAAATATATATTTAAGACAGCTAAGTATTCCTCACATTTTTCAACTTTCTTCACATATTTTTATTTTTTAAAATTACAAAAAAATAACTTTCAAAAAAAAAATCCTTTTGTTATTTCTCAATTTACATTCAAGTACAACAAAAATAAGAAACGAGAAAACAGAAAAAGACATTTTTTCATATTTTTGAGAAGCAATTAAAATACGTCTTTTTCATTTCAGAGATTGTTCAAAACAGAAAAAATTATTGGGTGCAGACGGCGCACCGTTCGGATGCCCAATCAGAGGGCGCCACGTGTGCCTGAACCCAACTGTATGACACACGTGGCACTCTATGATTGAGTTCCGGACGATGCCGTCCGAATCCAATAATTTCTCTCAAAACAGGGTTTTTTTTATTTTAAAAAAAAAAAATTTTGTTCATTTAATGCTTAATTAATGAATTTTTGTGTTAATGAAGAAAGGAAAATAGTTGGTGGTTCCAGGAAAAGGACAGGGGATCAAGCATTATTAATTAATTAAAGAAGAAACGTCTGCCAATCTGCTAATACTAAATATTTTCAATAAATTATTTAAAATTTTAAATTCAATTAAAATGTTTATATAATAATAATAATGCTACATAAAAAAATAATTTATTTTTATTTATATAACACTATTGTCATAAGTATAAAAAAAATGTAATTAAATTTAAAATTTAAATTTATTTATTAAAATTATAAAGCATTTTTTTACAGAAGATATATGAAGCTCTAAAAATTCTAGGATCGTATTAACTTTATTCATTAATTGAAAATCCCTAGAGAGAGGGTAGCTCTGAACTGAGGCAGAGCGCATCTGTTCTTCCCTACACGAATTATCCTCTCCACGACCGCTTGCGTCTTCTTTCTCCTCTAAAAGTGGCATCTCGAGGGGCCGAAGTGTTTTTTTTTTTTTGGTTGAAATGTGTGGGCTGAAGGGGGCTGAAGGGGGCTTTGGTATTGGGTTGTTGGAGCACGTTCTATGGGTGCTCCTTGGTCTCTTCGCTCTATGAACGATCGTCGCTAAGGTGACGATCTCGCTTCTTCGCTCTAGGTCTTCTCATTCCTGTCATTTCTGTCGCTCCGAAGAAATCGATTTGTCTTGGGTTTGAGGTCTATAATGCTCATGGAGCAGCCTAACTGGGTTGCTCTTATTGCTTGAAGATATGGGTTCATTGAATGATATCCTGTTGCCGTGTTCTTCTGCGACGATGTCGAAAGGGAGAACGGATTGCCCCCTTCGCGTTTTCTTCAAAGATGCAAGGTTCTGTATTGAATACTGATTACGTTTTTGATTTGGTGATTATTCTGAGTTGGGGTTTTTTCTTTGTGTTGGGTGTTGAAGGAGTTTGTTCAAGAAAGATGAACTGGGTTTGGAGATTGCGCAGATTGCATTGCCGGCAGCGCTTGCTTTAATGGCTGATCCGATTGCTTCACTTATTGACACAGCTTTCATTGGCCAGATAGGTTTGCTTTTCTCTTCAATTAAGAAATGTAGATTATGTTCTTATGACAGCATTGACTTATAGAGGTGGCCTCTGTATATTAATATGAGGGGCGGTGATCAAAGTCGTGAAATGAAAGCCAAAAGTTAGTCCTTACATGACATTAAGTCACTTGTGCTACAGAGAGGGCATTGTTTTAAATAGAGATAAATGGAGAAGAGAACTCCATGTACTTTTCGCCATCTAGTTTGGACTAAAGCTTTGTTCTTACCGATATGTGACTATGATTTGTCTTTGTTAGTGAGCACGCAGCATTGTTTTTGATTGATGACCTGCAACAAGCTTCGCTTCATTTTATATGAGATTAGTGGAAGGGAGGATGATTTTCTTGTAGTTTCATTGTTTTCCTGTGACTGATTTTGCTTCACAATCCATGTGAATTTATTAATTCTGTTTTACAAGCTTCCTTTCAAGATGTTCTATGCCTTTCATTTTAGGCCAAATGAAACAGGTCTCTATTATAATGACAATAATAATACTTGAACAAGTATTATACCTGGTAGAATGCTTCATAGCTTCTCAAATTTTTAATTGAATGTCCGGTTAAGGAAACATAAAGGTTTTGCTATTTTTAAGAATTTGGTTTAAAGCCCTTATTCCTGTTACTAGTTTTTTTTTTTTTCTAAATTCTTGTTACAAGTAATTTTTATACAATTGATGCAACATAATCATATTAGTCAGACATATGCACGCGCTTTGAATTAATTATTTATAATAATTCTTCTTAATTATAAGCATAGGCACTGCTTTGATCTTTTTTTATTCATGCTGTCAAACCTTGATTTCTGTCTTTATTCTTGCTGTTGTTATCTGGTATGCTTCCTTTTTACAAAAATCTTTGAAGAAATTATATTAGATCAGTTTACATGAGCATTCCACCTTCCTATCATGTTATGGGAAATTTGGCTTCATTTTGAGGCTCTTGTATACAGGAAATTTGATATGCTAAACTTGGTTTCTAGTGAGGTGTTCCTTGTATATTCACCTGAACAATGTTAATTTCCCTCCTCTTGCTTTGCGTTGTTATAAAGCAAGACAGCCATGTTGTTATAGATATCAATAAATGGGAAAGCTCTTTTTCTAACATAAAAGGCCTTCTATGTTATAATTTCTAAAACCTAATGTTTTTTCCCTAACATTTACTTGTAGCTCTATTGCACAAAAGATCTTTTGTGGTGGAAATAATCTTTAAGGGGCATTTAGTTTAGTATTATCTTAATGTTATGTCATGTAATCTAGATGTCATGCATCTAAATGTCATCTTTTGAGTGATAATTTTATAATTTTTAGAAGATTATTTATACATATTGTTTAACTAAATAGTTATTTTCTTTAGATAACATGATATAACAATAAGATAATATTGAACCAAACGCTCTTTTAGTTCACTAACATATCTGAATTATTTCTTTCTTTTTTTTGTCTTGGCCTTCTAGGTCCTATAGAGCTTGCAGCAGTTGGTATATCTATTGCAGTGTTTAATCAAGCATCAAGGGTTGCCATCTTTCCACTTGTTAGCGTGACAACATCTTTTGTTGCTGAGGAAGATGCTACATGCAATATTGCTGATGACACGGAGTTTAAATTTACTAGTGAAATGACTGAATTGATTTCTCGTAAGGGTACGGAAATTTTATTTTTGTCTCCAACCTTGTTGTACTGTCATCTTTGTTCTATTATCACTACATTTAGCATGTCCTTATATCAAACTATACTGAGATTAAATGTTGTTCCTTTTCAGTTAAATTATATGAGAGTGAGTGTCTTATGATTAAGTGAGTCTACAAAAGATCAATGCAATTGGGTTTAGGATGCTCAAATGGAATAGTCAGATTGAAGAGGACCACATTATGAGAGGTGGGAAGATCACAAATATAGTAATATGAGATAGGGGTGCGTAAAATGATATTACCATGTCCATTGTCGGCTTTTAGTGACTTGCATGTGAATATGACGGGGTCCAATTTATGACAACAAACTGAGGGAGGAGAAAATCAAAAATGACTTTGGAAGTGATTGGATATGTGGTGCAAACACCTATGGAGCTCGTTAAGGTTGGGTTTATCAGAGACGTGTTAGAGTTGATTCCACACTTCTTATTTTGTTGGATTAAGACATATTTAGTCAATTGGGTTGAATAGTTTAGTTATGATTAGTCGAACCTAACCTGTTTGATTAAGTCAATTAATTTAAATTTAGGCATTATTTATTAGATAGTCTTAGCTTAAATTTAGATATTGTATTTAAAATGAGGTGTATCTAATTTTAAAATAAGTTTGTTTAGTGCCACCTCTTCAAATTAGAGTGGTGATGTTGTGAATTTTTTATATTTATAGGTCTAGAGCTTGTACATATTTTCTTGTCTAGTGAATAAAATTAAATTTGTCATTTTTGTTTATGGAATTTGAATATTGATTCATGAAATTGAATCAACTTTAAATTCCAAAAAAAAAAAGAGCTAGGATCTAGGGTGAACTCTTAAATCCCTAATTTCAATTTTCCTCGTTCATTTTTCTTCCAAACCCTAGCCATCGATGTTCTGCATCAACTTTGCTATTAGAACGTTTGTTCCATATCAATATGGCCTTGACTTGTGCTCATAGTGAACATTGCTTTAACTAGAGCAGAATGGAAATGGATAATTCATATAGCTGACCCCTACTTTTTTGGGATTGAGGCTTATTGTTGTCACAGTGCGCGCTGTTCCTTTTTCATTTTGCAGATAGATTTTCTTAATTAATTTTGATGTTGAAATGCTAGCTGTCTTGTTGATTTTCTCAATTTCTGACAAGATAGAACACACTTCATCTTTCTCCTCTGGAATATCTTCAAACACTGCCAAGATGGGATCTGAACGCAAACATATACCTTCAGTATCAACAGCTCTGATAATTGGTGGAATACTTGGCCTACTACAGACTATTCTTCTTGTCCTTTGTGCAAGACCCATCTTAAACTTTATGGGAGTGAAAAATGTAAGTTAATTCCTTTTCTTTTTATACGTACATCGTCCGTAAAGCATCATTTTGTTCAATAAAAAAATCCTCTTTCCATGAACCATGTTAAGGCTTTTTTCTCCATAGGATTCTCCTATGATGAACCCAGCATGCCAGTACTTGACTCTGAGGTCTCTTGGTGCCCCCGCTGTTCTCTTATCTCTGGCCATGCAAGGGGTTTTTCGAGGATTTAAGGACACAAAAACTCCTTTATATGCTACTGGTATGAATCATAAGAATTACTTTATTGATGCAAAACTGAGTTTTCTCTTGCATCATTAGTAATTAACTATCTTCCATGCATCATTTTGCACTTGTAATTAAAATTATAACTTCATACTGATTAAAAAAAAGTTTGCTTTAGAAAGTATGGGCTATATTTAGCCATGCATTTTCTGAAAGATGATTGGCTAGTATATTTAGAATGCTAGAATAATTGTATTATCAGACATCCTACCACTGATATTGGCAAACTCTACTTTTGTTTACATTTCAGTGGCTGGAGATGCAACCAACATATTTCTGGATCCAATATTCATGTTTTCTTTCGATTTAGGTGTCAGTGGTGCAGCAATTGCACATGTGATTTCTCAGTAAGTTTGAAACTATCCATCAGGAATGACCTTGTATCTCTTTTTTCCATTTACTTCTATAGCTTTCTATCAATGAATTATGGAATTCAAGTCTAAGAGAACTTCTTCTTCTGCAGATATTTAATCTCTTTAATTTTGTTATCAAGATTGCTAAGAAGAGTTGATGTGCTGCCACCTAGTATAAATGATCTGCAGTTTGGCAGGTTCCTTAAAAACGGTATATTTATACAGATTTCTGATGTTAAGACTATTTTATCTCCATGAGCTGCTTTTACTTGTTTCTCAATATAATTTCAGGTCTTCTATTGCTTGTGCGGGTGATCGCGGTAACATTTTGCATAACACTTTCAGCATCAATGGCAGCGCGATTAGGCTCAATTCCTATGGCAGCATTCCAGATCTGCTTGCAGGTCTGGTTGACAACTTCTCTTCTTGCTGACGGGTTGGCTGTTGCTGGACAGGTTGGTTTTTCTATTCATGTTAGAATCACAAAAGTTCTGTGATTCTACCTCTCTTTGGCTGAATCTTATCCCAGTCATTGTAAGACCTGAACTGAAGACACATTTAACCTCCAACTTTCAAACAAATTAAAAGCTTTGATGATTATGCTTACAAAAAAAATTCTACTCGGAAAGCCAATGTTTAATTCCTCATTTTACCAAAATTCTTGATATATTCCTCAAAATCCAGCATTCAATATCTATAAGACATTGTTTGTCTAAAATCCTTTATAACAATATTTCCAGTCTTTATCAATTATTATGCCATGTTAGATGAGGTTTTTAAATGTAATTTCTCCGATTATTTATATATCAAAGTCCTTCGTTGCAATTTTTTGTTCTTATTCATTTATTACACCGGTTATAATGTAATACCATGATTGTAATTTTTTCTCCTCATTTTCTGACATTGTAGATCTTTCATCGTAAATTTTCATTTCTTTTTTTATTTTGACATCTGTTCATGCACTGCTATTAGAAACGATATTGGATGAGATTAACCGCTACCTATACCCTTTTATTAGCCTAAAAGCCATCCACAGGTTGAGGATATTTTTGTTTTCGTCGTCTCCTTTACCTCCCCTACAGTTATATAAATTCCCACTATCTTTATTTACTATCACCCAAAACCGCTTTCTCTCCACCTATTTGTAAAAGTGAAGGAAATGAATTCAAAAGGAGAGAAGGGTCAAGTATGTGGTTAAGAACCTTAAAAGTATCAATGTCAAAACTCTTCTTAGGTAAATAGTTATGCTTTTTTTATCGAATTTATTTATTAGAACTCTTAAGATGGATCTGCTTAATACTCAACGACATGTTTTGGCCTTTTTATGGCTTTTTGATGAATTTATAGCTATGAAAGGTTGTACTTGAGAGACCTAGAAATTTAGGACCCTCTTGCAACCATTTTTAGTTATCTATATCTTTGTTTCAATTATGTACTTTTTCAATAATCTCACATGCCAAATTCGAATTTTCTCTAGTTTTAAGGTAAATTCAGATTAGGATGTGACGATTATAGTGAGAAATATGTACTTGATCCTAACACAACATCAGTTGTACTTCTACTCCTACATAGTTCCTAATTCTTTTATATGAACTCATAACCATTTTGTCAAAATGGTAACATGTACCTTGCTTCTTTCAGGCGATACTTGCAAGTGCGTTCGCTAGAAAGGATTACCAAAGGGCAGCATCTGCTGCATCACGCGTCTTGCAAGTATGTATCCACAACAATATACCGACTAAATTTATACTTTTTTACGTACAGATTTATCTTTTTTTTACCTGCAACAACTAAGGAACTTTTTTATAACATTGTTTTGCAGTTGGGGCTTATGCTGGGGTTGTTCCTGTGTGCAATTCTTGGGGGTGGTTTGCAATTCGCATCGAAATTATTTACTAATGATGCCGATGTTTTGCATCTCGTTCATATTGGGATACCTGTAATCATCACATTCTTTCAAAATGAAGATACATAAAATTTAGAGTAAATTACACTTGAATCTAAGGTTACAGGGATTTTTCACATTCCTATGTACTTCCAATTGTTTCATCCAAGTCCTTATATCCATCTTCCATTTTCATGTAGGTCCTTTTAACTTTTCCATCAAATTAACTAGGAAGATTCGTCTTACTCCCCCGTCTCATTAACGAAGAAGGCTCATGTTTAGTTCATTTACTCAAAATTGTAAGGTGCATGTTGGAATAAAATGAAAAACTCATGGACCTACATTAAATGAAAATTGGAAGGACTCAAGTGAGACAATTCAAAATGTGGATCAATGTGAAAATCCCCTACCCTCAAAGACCCATTGATAATTTTCCCCAGAACTTATAATGGTGAAGATTCATGAAAACTTTAATGATTGAGATTTTGAATGTCTCTTTTCAGTTTGTGGCACTCACTCAACCAATCAATGCTCTGGCCTTTGTTTTTGATGGGATCAACTTCGGGGCATCGGACTTTGCATATTCAGCATATTCACTGGCAAGTTTTTTTTTTCCTTTCTTTTTGGGTTTAGTCAACTAGATGAAGTTATGAGACTTGTGAGCTCTTTCCCTCAAATTATGTTAATGATTCTGGTCTTCCACCCACAGGTCTTGGTGGCCATAGCTAGCATTCTCTTCTTAGTTTTGCTTTCCCCAAGCTATGGTTTCATTGGAATATGGCTGGCCTTGACCATCTACATGAGTCTGCGGATGTTCGCTGGTTTGTGGAGGTAATTTGCAAGTAAATTGTGATTTTATGTTCTAAAATTAACAATATTTTGAATATAAAAGTTAGGTTATGCTATCAAAATGCCATGAAAACTTGAGGGAACTAACTGGATCAGCTTTTTTACGTATCAGGATGTTGGGGAATAAAGAAGTTGCCAGCAAAAAAATATAGTATTACTAGAATGAGAATGTTAATATTAGTAATCTAGAAACGTTTAAAGTAAAAAATGAATAATAATAATATGGACATGTTGTAGAAGCGACAACATAAGAGAACAAGGCTTGTGGTATGGATTTCGGCTTATCAATCAATGTAGAGAACAAACTGCATTATTAAAGTGTTTGGGAAAGAGTACCGGGGGGCCAAGATGGGTCCTATACACAAATGAATGGACATCAATTAACCCTAGGCCTAGGATAGTAGGTTACTTATGTCTCAAGTACCACAACTTCTTGTTGACTATCAATACTGGATAATTTTTCGTATTTATACTCAATAATTTCTCCCTTATATGAGAGTTCCATCACATTGGTCATTTAAACCATCAAGTGTGTCAAAGCTCGACTAATCACCTGGAGCCGTAATAGAAATCACATTCTTCCTGATTTTCACGCAACCATAGTAAGGCGAGGAACCTATAGGAGCACCTATGTGGACCACTTGATTTTAACAAATCCATTGACTCTCACACCACTTATTAGAAGAGAAAAGTACCTATAAGCCCAAGTGAGACCCAATACACAAAAAAAAATGGACACTCAATTAACCCAAAAGCTTAAACTAGATTAGAGTCATCATCACTTGTATATCAAGTATCACAAATTGTCGACTAGCAATGTTTATAATTTTTCATATGTACACTCAATGTTATGGGCTTGGATAATATTTTTTATTAAAAAGAGTAGGAAGAGAATAGTTTTGAGCTAAGACAAAGACACATCGGACAATATTAACTAGTGAACTTATTTGATTCATAAGGCTAACCCCAAGAAGTTGGGATAAGACTATAATGACGATAAATGATGTCTTGATTTTTTATCAAATAACATGAACAAACAGGGGAGTTATCTTGTAGGAGCCCAAGTTGAGCCCAATATACGATTAATAGATACCTATTAACCTAAGAAACTTAAGCTAATATGAATAAGAGTCATCAATTGTATATTAATATCACAACTTGTTTTGAATATTCAATGTGAGATAATTTTTCATATGTATCCCAACACTTTTATCTCTCACATAAAAATATATCCATATTAAATCTTTTCTCATCTAATGGATTCAAGTTCATGCATCTCTTCATAAAAAAAAAAAAGGTTCATGCATCTCAAGAACTCACTCGACTACTTGGAGGTACAGTGAGAGTTTATTGTTCTTATAATTTCTCAACTATGGTAGAAGGCAAAAGATTCATGAGAGCAAAATTCGCATGGACCACTTGATCCACTGAAGGCTCAGCTAAACTATCGGCTGTAATACTACTTGTTAGAGGAGTTACTTTGGAGGACTCAAAGTTGAGCTCATTATACAATCAATAGATATCTATTAACCTAAAAGCCTAAGCCAATAAATAAAAACCATCAATTATATATTAACACCACAATTGGTATTGAATATTCAATATGACAATTCTCCGTATGTATTCCAACAATGAACTATCCTAAACCAATTTATTACTGCATCGAAAATACATACTCAAACTTGTATGTATGATCACATTAAACTTCGAAAACAAACCAACCTAAATGATTGAGCTTGTGAGTTAAGTTCAAGAATTATTTTACATGATGAAATATAAAAATGATTCAATCTTCCATGTGTTTGGATGATAATTCATTTATGTATTCTTCTTGTCATAAAATCACTCTCTCCATACTAATGCAGGATTGGAACAGCAAGGGGGCCATGGAACTTCCTTAACCGTTAATGTCTTGGTTGCTCTTCTCAACTTGCTTTGGATGCTGAAAGATTGTGATTCTCCAACAAGATTACTGGAAGGGTTCCAGCTTGTGCTTGCTTGCTTCATCTTTCACATTCTTGTTGGGCATCTCTGCACAAAAATGGAGGACATATTCTCCATGAATGAACCATGTATGAATTTTTATACACATATACATACTTGTATATATACATATGGAGCCCATATTGCTTATGAGTTAATTATATTGGATTCCTAATTCTAGAAGAAAATAGAGAGATTGACAATTTGGAGCATTAATGGATGTCTTATCAGAGACTGACTTGATAATCAGCTATACTCTCTTATTATTTGCAGTGTAAATCATGATGAGTATGTTGTTATTTGCAGTAAACAAGCATTTCTGAAGAATATTTTTCTGAGGAATGGAATAATTTGTTGCATCATATTTGCATTTTGCGGTTTACTCAAACTTCTTGAATTTGAGCAATGCTGCTATGAAGAATGTGAGCTAGTTTGATAACCAGCATAAAACTATCGTTTTTTATGATGAATTTTGTCATTTAAATGAATTTTCGGTTTAGATTTCAATTTGTTTCATATCGATTTAACTAATACATTGAATCAAATATGCTATTAGGCGTATTATACAAATCTATAAATGTTATTACTGATTGAATGCATGTGTATTATATAGTAGGTTTATTCTAATTTAAATATTATAATTTTTCGGGAATTTACATAAAGAACATTGAATTCATCACAAATTACGTATTTTATCATTTTTTAGTAAATATTACACATATTACATTCTGTTTATGGGTTTGTGATATGTGTAATATTTACTAAAAGATGATGAAATGTGTAATTTGTGATGAATTCAATATTCTGTATGTAAATTCCCCTAATTTTTTTACCTTATTTAAAAAATTATGGTGGTGTAATTTGAACTTAAAATTTCCTAATGTTTAAATAAGTTTTTTTCTATTGGGCTAACTCTATGTATTATATGGTAGGTTTTTTTCTCTGTGGATAATTAATATATCATATATATACATTACCAAAATTTAATTACATCAATTTGAGTTAAGAGTCCGCTTTGAGTTATTTTAGCCAATTGATTTAAAGACAACAAGAAAAATAAAATTAAGAGTAAATTGCATTTTAATTTTTGAGGGTTTAAATTTTTTGCATATTTATGCATAGATTTTGAATTTGAATATTTAGGTTTCTAATGAAGACTAATTTATTATTATATAGTCCTTTTGTCATATGCATTATTACATTTAATTTGGTCCAAGCATGTAAAATATTCGGATGCAGTGGAAGTCAGAGACAAAATAATAATAAATCACCAGCTTAAGTACTATAATTTAAATTCTATGAATTAATGTATAAAATTAAGACCTTGGGAACTTAAATATTATAATTCAAAATATATGGACTAATGTATAAATATTTTAAAACCTCAAAAATCTATATGTAATCTACCATAAAATAGTGTCTACAACACATTGTTAATTAGAAGTGATTAAAATTTAAAAAATATTTTCTTGACTTTTTTAGTGTTTTTTTTATTTGAATGTTACAATAAATTTATCTAATCATATACAAAACATCTAAATCTTATATTTTACATACGCAATACAAGATAGTTAATAAATTTTAAATATAATATAGTAGTATAAAAATTATTTAATTAATATTTTATTTACATGAAAATATTATATTTTAAAATTATTATATTTTTTAATACTGTACATATAATTTATATATTTTGAATAATTTGTACGTAATAAGGTAAGTTTATTTAACATACAAATATTTCTTTTTTTATATCTAGCTTTAATTTGGTTAAGAGTTAAATTTAAATAAAAGAGAAGGAAATATTTTATTTTATTAAATTGAAGAGAAAGAAATTTACTTTAATATTGAGAGGTGTGTAAGATGTGAAATAAAATTAATTTTTAATATTAAAATTTATATTAAATATAAAATAAAATTATTAAAATTTATAATAAATTTAAATATTATTTGTGATTAATTTTTGAAGCTTGCCAAGGTGGTAATCAATATAATTGAGTTTTGCTTGAAGTTCATCTAATCAAAGATTTATGTGTAGACCTAAATTCAGCATATTTATAAGAACTTGGCCTTGTTTGGCGTGAGGACCAAAATCAGAATCAAAATAGTATTAATTTAAATAATAATAATAATAATAAATACATTTTTTTAATTATTCTATACAAATTTTAATATAAAAAATAATATTTTACTTGACATACTCAACAATTTTTAATAAAAATATAAATTTTATTTCACATCCTAGATCAAAATACTCTATTTAAATTTTTTAGTCTAGAATGTGAAATAAAGTTGATATTTTTATTTTAAGTTATTGAGTATGTAAAATAAAATAATATTTTTTTATATTAAAATTTATGTAGAATAATTTAAAAAATTTATTTATTATTATTATTATTATTTTTTAAATTAATACTATTTTGGTTCTGTTTTGATCATCCCCACCAGACAGTTAGAAGTATTTCATTTTGAGAGGTATCTGATAAAAAAATTAAAGAAAAATGATGACTTGGTCCTAAACTAATAAAAAAAATTTATCAAATAAAAAAGCTAATAAAATTTGGTGGACCCCTCAGACACCCTTGCCTTACAAACTAAGCAAACTAGATCATTAATATTGCTCACTATTTACCTTAATGATTCCTCCCATCCAATAATGGTAATTTAAAGTGCTCTTTCATTGTTCTACCCAGTTGAAAGCCAAGGGAATGTGATAATAGTTGGATTAAGACTCGACTCAAAATTTTCAAATTAGAATATTTTTTTCAAATCTTTTGATTTTTATCAGTAATAAAATATCAAATTAAGGCGAAATCGTCCTAATATTGGACCCCTAATAAGTCGGGGCGTAATCAATCGAACATTAGACCCCTAACTGATTGTTAGAAGAATTTGAGTTTGGTTGAATCACTTGAAATCAGTAGTGCATGTTAGACAATTTTATTATCTTTGAGTTGAGTTAGGCTCATTTTTATCTTAAGTGTTCTTGAATATAATTTTGGGTGATATTACTAAATATTGAGAGATTTACATGTCTACCTCAAAAAATATTATTATTACTCATTGAATTCTAAACAATGAATATTTATACTCATCACTCTTAAAAATAAACAATCATTTGAAATAAATGGTAAAAAATGTAATTAATAAATATTTTAAGATGATAAATGTAAATTTTATGGGGCTGATAAGTGTAAATATTCATTTTCAAAGTTTATAGATGTAAATATTATTAATTTTTGAGGTACAAATGTAAATATTCATTCGAAGAGATTAAATCAGTAATTTGGCCATTTTGGGTAACATTTGTAATTATCCCTTGAATAATTTGTATTTATTTCTATAAATTTTTTTATTTAAACTTATTTCGATAATTTTAGCCAACATATACGGCATATAAAACGTCACCTTTCAGGCATTGCTCCTCACTCGCTCCACCGCCGACCTCAAAAAAAATGGCGAGCCAGCAGTTCATGGAGGCCGGCGACGACGACGACACGGCGGCCCTCTTCCACTCCTACCCTTGCGCCGTCTACTACGTCCAGAGCCCCTCCGCCACCTCCCACTATGCCAACAGCACCAGCGACGCAACCGAAGCCGGCGCCGGCCGCCACCATTCCTCCACCGGCAGCCACGGCAGCGGCCGAGAGGTGGAGGAGGCTGCGGCGGCGGCGGCAGCAGCCCACCGCCTAACACTCTCCCGCTACTCCTCCTCCCGCGGCTCAAAGATTACAGCTTTCGAGCTCAACGAGCTCGATCATGATGGGTTCGGACTCAAGGTCTGCGCCGCGGGTACCGCCGCCGGATCTCTGGAGGAAGATGAAGAGATGTTAGGCGGCCGAAGGAAGAAGATGCGAGGGTTGGCGAAGCTGGTGGTGTTGGATACTAGGGCTCCGTTCTACTGCGTAATGCTTCAGCTTTCATGGCGGCTGCTTGGGAGTTTGGGTTTAGCGCTCCTCGTCTTCTTCCTCGCAACAAAGCCGCCGGCGCCGGAGGTTGCCGTTAAGGTATACATATTCAGTTTAAATATGCAAATTATCAAGGGTAAAAAAATAAAAAATCACTACAAAATATAAAAAGTGCTTGTTTGATGCATAAATATCTTAAATTTGAATTACATTACTGTAATTTTTAAGTGAGATGAAATAAAATGTAATATTTAAAAGTAAAAATGAAAAAAAAACAAAGTTTTTATGCTTAAAAAAGTTTAAAGTTTTAATCTTACGAAATATTGTGTTTTACTTATTCAATTAAATTATTATTCTTTTTTTATTAAATTAAATTATTATTCTACATGAAAATAGTTTGGAAAGTTACAAATTGGAATGAGTGGGATGGCCCACAAAAAGTGTAGGCCTGTTGCATGGCCTGGCCCAATTATTCTACAACTGCCGAAATAAATAAATTAATTTAAGGCAAACTTACTAATAGGTTGTTATAATTTATCTATAATTACACTTTAGTATATATTGTTTGAAATCGTTCAACTAAATCCCTATAGCATTTTTAAAAATCTTTTATTTAAGTTCCTAGAATTTAAAATAAAAACATAAGTAAAGTAAAATAAGGACTTAAGTATACAATTTTAAAAATTTATAAATTAAAATATAATGATAGATAAATTATGAGGGCTTATCAGTAATTTGCTCTAAATTAATTAATAAAATATTTAGTTGCAATTTAAATTCATTTGGTTTATTCTTTTATTCATGATTTAGATTATACGATTTAGACAATTTAGCCTTGGGGAGGGGCTGGACGAAACTGGCGTGGCCACTAAGGTCCTCTCCTGTAATTGCTCCGTTGACCTTCAAGTCGACAACAAATCTAAGTTCTTTGACTTGCACATCCATCCTCCAATCTTGGAATTGGGTTTTGGGCCTCTTCAATTTCCAAGCTCTGAGGTAATTAATTACTATTTTTACATTTATATTTTTAAGTTTTATCTGTGATAATTATTTTTTAAAATATTCAAATTTATTTAAAGTTTAATAATTTTTTTTTAAAAAAGATTAAACTTAAATGAAGAAAATAAAATTTTGCCATAATGCCAATGAATTTATAATTAAAAAATTGAAGTTTTTTATTTCACATGTGATATTAAAGCAAATAAACAAGCTTGGGTTTGATTCTAGCTTATTCATAAATAATAATTAAATTCCTTATTAAACTAATTTATTGAGCAATTGAGTTATCTAAATTAGTTCATATTAAATTAATAAATTAAACATATTTATTAATTAGCAATTCATCAACTGTTAGATTGAATTATCAATAAAAAATTAGAAAAAAATATATATAACATAATATAATACTAACTGTTTCCATTAACGAACTTTTAATTGATCTTTATGCAAATATGTTCATAATTTTTATATGTAATTTTTACTATTATAAATGAGTAAAAAAATAATATTTAAATTTATTCATTTAGAAATTGAGCTGCCTATTAAAAACTTAGTTCAATTATAGCACTATTTTAAGAAGATATCTCTCTATATATATTAGGTGAATATCCTTAATCTTGCGATAAAAAAATCCTAATCCTAATATGTAAATATTGTGTACATTATACGTGCCATTAGTTAAAATTCATTTGATGCTATTGAGCTCAACTCGATCTAAATTGAATTACATTTTGAATTAAATTGGGCTCAATTTTATCTAAATAAACCAACTATCAAGCTAATTTTATGACTTAAAATTTTTATCAATCTAATCTTGAACTGACAAAGAATTAGATTAAGAGAAATAGAAATGAGATAAATTAAAAAATTTAAAATATTATTTATATATTTATATATATAATTAAATTTAAAATGTTATGTTTTTTGAAATAATTTAATAGAGAGACTTATTAGAATTTACTCTATAAGTTTTATTTAAATCAAATGCTATAATTTAAATTAATTGAATAAATAAATATATTTATATATAAAATTTGACTAAAGATCATAAATTAATTAAAGTTTAAATATATTTTGATTTAAATCAAATTTGAATTGATAAGACTTAACTTGAATTAAATTCTTTTCATTAATTTTTTTAATTGAACTAAGATTGAATTAAAAAAATTTAATTTAATCTTAAGATGAGATAAAATCGACTAAAGATTGGACTGTTAACAGCCCTAGGACTGAGTTATGGTAGACTGGATCTAATTTAAAAAAAAACTAATTATAGTATATTCTTCGTATTAGTATATATATTATTTTTTAGAAACAAGAAACAAAATTTTACAAAAATTATAAATTTTATACTATTTTTTTAAAAAATTAGTAAAAATCTCACTAAACGCTAAATCATAAGTTTTAAATTCTAAAATTAAAACTCAAAATCTAAAACTCTAACATTTTAATTATTTTAATACTATTTTTTTTTTACTTTACCTCTTGATATCATAATTTTTTCTACTCGACTTAAAATTATGATAAGTGTGTGGCCGAATTTGAGACTTTCTGATTCATTGACAAACTCTTTTTTCATTGAACTAAAAGAATATCATACTTTAACACTAAGAGTCTATTTATTTATAAGGTTTAAATTTAATAAGGTTAAAATTAAATTTAGATAAAAATATTTTTTATTATTAAAAATTATAAATGATGTGAAATAAAATTAGTTATTATATTGAAATATGCAGGGGATGTGATATAAAGTTAGTTATTATGTTGGAATATGTGAGGAAAGTGATATAAATTAATTATTATTTTGGTAATGTGTGTATGATGTGAAATAAAATTAATTTTTAATATTAAATTTTATGTGTTATATGATATGTCTGTTTAAAATTAAACCAAATTAATTTTGAACTGCCAAACAAACAGAAATTAAATTTTGAATCTTAAATTTTATTTTTTAATTCAATTTTTGTAATTCACTTTAATTTAATTTAATGGCATGAAAGTTATTATTATAAAATTATAAATTATACATAATATGAAAATTATTTGAAGATTTTTAGCGAAATTTTTACCAAAATTTTAAAAATTTGGGTGCAATTTTTAATTTTTTGAGAATTCTGTATTCTATTTTTAATATAACTTAAATACATACAATATGTATTCATATTCCTACTGTGTTCAGAGCGAAGCATATTATGTCGAAGCTTCGAGCCATTCAGTGAAGCGATTTTACGTTGGTGTGAAGAAGAAGGCAGTTTATGGGGCAGGAAGGAGCATGGAAGATTTACTCGACTCAGGGAAAGAATTACCTTTCATGATTCGTGTTAATTTTAAGTCGACTTATCGTGTCATCTTGGACCTGTTAAAGATCAATCACACTCACCGGCACGATTGTCTCATAATTCTGCACGCCATTTATGATTATGATCTTCGTCTGGTTAAATTGTTCAACAGCACGTGCTTTCACCATTGAACATGTAATTAAATCAAATGTTTCATGAACTTTATTAAAAATAACGTGTTAGATTATTAATTTTGTTTTGAAATAAATGGATTTCATTATAGTTTAATGATGAATGATATTGCGAAGGCCTCCTCATTGCATTATGAATTTCAGAATGGTATCTCCGTTCGGTTTGTGTTTTTCAGTTGAGGTCGACTTTTAAAAATCGTGAGTTTTTTGACGATTTATCAGTTCATTTTAAGAAGAAGGGTCCGTCTGGCCAAATAATTGAAGTACTTATTATTCATGTACGAGTTATGCTCTTTTTTTAGCTAAATTTAAGTTTTTCTTCAGTTGATTATAAGATATTATCATAATTATCACTTAAATAATCATAAATTAAGACTAGAATCGTAGTAATCCAATTGTAAGAATAGATCTAGCTATATCAGCTAAGCAATGTCCTTAATTTCTGATTGAGCGAAGCATGAGATGTTTTCTCTTTTTTTTTTCCTTGGCACAATGTTACATCCCATAATTAGCTAGGTTTATTTGACTTACCACGCAGATTCATAATTTTGAAAATGTCAGACAGGTCCCCAAAACTTATTCTATAGATCATTGTGGTTATTCTCAGGGTTTTCAAAACCGGACCGGACCGGGCGGTTCGACCGGTTCAACCGGGAACCGGGCCAAGGTCCGGTCTGGTTCAACATTAGAACCGAAATCAGCTAAAAATCGGGTTGGACCGATAAAAACCGGGTTGAACCGGTAAAAACCGATAAAAACCGGTCCAACCGCCAAACCGAACAAACCGGTCAAACCGGAATTATTATTTGAGTTTCTTATTTTATTTTTATACATTGATATTTGAGCATTAATATTTTAATATTAATATTATATTTTGAATAATAATTTTTTATATAATGGATGTTTAACTGATTTATTAATTTTTTTCATGAATTTATTTCGAATTATTATAAAAAAGAGTATTTTAAATGACAAATTGACAAAAAAAATAATTGTATTCATTTTGTTTTGTTTTTTTAATTTTTTATACATTTTTTTTTGTAGTAAATTTTTTAAATTAGTTGTATTATTTTTTTTCAAAATATTTTTTATCATATTTTAAAAATTAGTCTCACATTTAGAAAATTTATATTTAATTATGATGTAATTATTAAGTCATCCGGTTGAACCACGGTTCAACCGGTTGAACCGATAAAACCATGAACCGGTCGATTGACCGGTTCGATCTTCGGTCCGGTTCTGAAAACCTTGGTTATTCTGTGATGGTATCCGTTAAACGCTATTAAAATTACGAAAATATCCTTTTTTACCCTTCCAAACTTTCGATCTTAGGCTGCCCGTCGTGCCGACGTCCGCGCGGAGCGCGGGCGTTTATGGGTATAATTGTAATTTCACATTAAATTTTTTTATAATTTCTTAATTAAAATTTTGATTTAACGGAATGTTTAATTGGACCTTACTGGAAGTTTTTTATAAATATTAAGGACCACAATGACCTATACAGTAAGTTTTGGGGACCTGTCTGGCATGTTTTCAAAATTGTGAACATGTGTGGCAAGTCGAGTAAACCTCAAGAGCCTAAGTGGAATTACCCCTTTATTTTAATTTCTGAAAACTGTATGACTTGAGTAATTCCCATGAGGTTATCTATCTCAGTGGTACTCCAACTAACATATACTTAACTATAGAGTTTCCCATTATTAATCTCACGATTTTGCTCCAAAAAATGTCTCTACTATTTAAGATCATGATATCTACATATATAGCCCAGGAACTCTTTTTCTTTACCGATGTGAGACGATTCATTTCTATAGTCTTTCACCTAAAAGTCTGCCAGGTGACGTTCATTGTTTGGGTAATTCCAATTTAATTATATGAATATCACCCCGATAATCACTCTTCACCCTCTTTGATCTAGCATCGTCACACACAACTAGGCTATCCAAGACCAGAACTATAAATTTTATCCAAAATTAAGTGGATGCAATGAGCGTATAATTTACCTTTTTTTTTTTTTTTTTTCAAATAATTTAAAAAAAAAAAATATTTTATTAAACCCATTTTTGCTTCTAGCTGTATCAAAAATACTTTTTTTTCTTTTAAAAAGCTTTCCCAAACACGTCTTAAAAATTTCAATGAAATTAAACAGTTTAGCAAGATTTGTTTTAGGTCCAATTAAAATTGATTTGAAACTCATTAGATTCATAAAGCTTGAATATTTAGACAAAAATCAAATATTATAATATATATTACGTCTAAACTTTTGAATTATAGGCTCCATTTGTTTCCAATTTAAAAATTAACATAGTTTAATTTTAATCTGACATATCACATCACACATAAAATTAAAAATTAAAAATTAATTTTATTTCACATCCTACACACATTACTAAAATAATAACTAACTTATATCACATCCCTCATGTATCTCAATATAATAATTAACTTTATATCACATCCCTCGCATATTCCAACATAATAACTAACTTTTTTTCACATCATTAATAATTTTCAATAAAAAAATATTTTTATCCAAGTTTAAACAGACCCATAAAGTTGATACTTACAAATCAAATTTTAAAATCCTGGTCAACACTACATTGCAGATTTAAAGCTATAATTTTAAGTTTCGATCGAAATTATTATTTTCCATGATTTCATTTCAAAGTCAATTAAGACCTTTGAAACACAGCAACTTTTTAGTTTGGAATAAAACTCATAAATTTCGGCCGAAATCTTAAGTTTCCGCCGAAATTAGCCAAATCTAGCGGAAATTTAAAGGAGTTTTGGGCAAAATTTATATTTTTATGAGAAAACTTTTTAAAAATTTAATATTTACATTAAAATTTAAAAATTGTAGCAAATATTCGTATCGAAACAGTTCAAGTCAAAAGCACCGAAATCACCGAAATTAAATTATGAAACTACGACGACCAAAATGAAAACGAGTTTTGAAACCTGTCAGGATCTACTAACTAATTTTTAATGGCGGAATGATGTTCTTTTTTTTTTTTTTGGTTTAATGGTAGGCAGACTGATGTTCTTGCATCCTCAGGAACTTTCCCAAATCCGAGCTCAGATCTTCAAAACTCCAAAACCCAATCTTCTGAACTTCCTCCTTAGGAATTTGATTCTCAAAACCCCAGAAAAAGTAATCCCAATCTACAATGTAATGCTCCTTTCCCCCTCCTCCCACCACGACCATTTCACATTGATCTTCTCCCTCAAAGCCTGCGCCCTCCTATCCTCCACCCTCGGCCAAAAGGGCTGCGAGCTGCATGCGCGCGCCATCAAGTGCGGCCACCACTCCGACCTTTTCGTCCAGAATTCCCTCATTGAATTCTACTCCGCCGGCTGCGACGTTTCCGGCTTCCGCCGGGTCTTCTCCGAGATCTTATCGCCAGACGTCGTCTCCTGGACCTCCCTCATCTCCGCTTTCGCGAGGAATGGCTGCCCAGATGAAGCTCTGCTCGCCTTCGCCTCCATGGATGCTTGGCCGAATGAAGCGACTCTGGTGAGCGCTCTCCATGCTTGTTCCCGCCTTAAAGACGCGAAATTTGGGAAATTTCTCCATTCCTTTTCCCTTACGAGGTTCGGCGGGAACGTAGCTAACATCGTTCTGGATAATGCGCTGTTGGATATGTACGTGAGCTGTGGAGCTCTTGCAGATGCAGTCAAGGTGTTCGATCATTTGCCCCTGAGAGATGTTGTTTCTTGGACTACCTTGATTTGGGGTTATACGCAGCATGAGAGACAAGAAGAGGCCGTAGGTTTGTTCACATCGATGGTAAGAGATGGAGGCATCATGCCTAATGATGTTACCGTGGCGACTGTTGTTCGAGCTTGTGCTTCAATGGGGAGCCTGAGAATGGGTAAGGTGATACACTCCTTCTCCCTTAGAAACGGTACTGCTTTATATAGTACTGTTGGCAATTCCTTTATCAACATGTATTCCAAGTGTGGCTGCATTGGAGAGGCTCTTAAGATTTTTTGTGCAATTGAATGCAAGGATTTGGTGTCTTGGTGTACTATTATATGGGGAATGGCAATGAATAGAGGATTCAAGCAAGCAATCCAATTGTTTTCTTTGATGCTTTGTAATGGTATTCGACCAGATAATGTTGCCTTTCTTGCAGTTCTGTCTGCCTGCTGTCATTCTGGGATGATTGAAGAAGGATTAATGTTCTTCAAAGCAATGTATGAGGTTTATCGTATTCTTCCACTAAAGGAGCATTATACATGTATGATTGATGCTTACAGTAGAGCCGTATGCTTGAAGGAAGCTGAAGATTTTCTCCTTTGCATGCCAATGAAGCTGGATAAATGCGTTTGGGGAACCTTATTGAGTGCTTTCAAGATGCACGGCACTTATGAGGACTCATATGAACGGATTCGGAAGAGGGTTCTTCAAGCTGATGGGATTATTGGAGGAGGAACTTATGCCCTTTTATCAAACACACTGGCTGAGGCTGAAAGGTGGGATGAATCTAATAGTGTGAGGGAACAAATGAAGGAAAGGAGGATTAGTAAGTTGGCTGGCTATAGTTGGATTGAGCTACCTTGATTTAGAAATGATTGTCATATTTGAAACTTGGAATAATATTGCACGTGAGCTACAAGTTGAAAGCTTATTGCTTATTATCATGAGGTGGTTGCATCAAGGGCTAATAGGAGAGTTTGTTGATATGAATAACTTCTTAAGATGACTATTAAATTTTGAAAGATCAGTAGAATAACTACAGAGGAGGTAAGAACTGTTACATATTACTAATCTCTTTACCTTGCAATGTTCCGGGGGAATTTTACCATTGTTTGCTAGTAGAAATGTATTATGTGGGAGATATTCATGTTTCAGATGTAATTTTAAATGCTCATGTTTTAACCTTGGCAGTATTCTCCATCCTTCACGCTATAAATTTCAGCTCATTCCCATTGTAAGAAATTGGTCCTCATGTCCGGGTTTGATCTATCTGAGGGGAACGAGCTACAAAACTTCAAGTGAGTTTTTCTTTACTTTGGCCAAGATCTTAATTTTTCTGGAGGAAGTATTATTGTTGTTTCACATTCTCTTCTTGTCATAGAAGCTTACTTAATCAATTTTTATCTGATTTAGTTTTTATTTATTTTATTAACAACCAGCCCTTTTCCATATCTTCACAGTTCTAAGCTAAAACCTTTAAGTTTTGACCTATTTGTTCCTTGATCGGTTGGCACACAGTAGGAGCCACCATTGGAATCCAGAAAAATATATTGCTTTTTCATTGCGTCGTAAAACCCTTTAAATACACTGCGCAGTATGTTCAAATCCTGGACAATTCCTTTTTTTGATCGAAGTTTGAAGACAGAAAAACTTTTTTAAGATGTTAAACTAACCCTGCTTTTCCTCTTAAGATCCAGGGATTTGTCTGATTTCAAATTTAAGATGTAGTTATAATTTTCTAACCGGAGTTAAGAACCCTGATGAATTAAGATTGGTTGGTGTTATGTTACTAGAAAATATCAAGGAGAGTTTCAAACTATTGCTCACTGATTGGAGAAATTATTGCGTCCGGATGGAGCACCATCCGAACGCCCAATTAGAGGCCGCCACGTGTATCCGGACCTAGCTGTATTGCACACGTGGCGGCCTCTGATTGGCGTCGGGATGGTGCTCCATCCGGACGCAATAATTTCTCCACTGATTGGCCCCTAAAGCACATGCAAGCAGTGCAGGCATGCCTTTGTTAACGTGCCAGCGGCAGGCTTTTTTTGATCATCCCTTACAGTTATTTGCATTTTAAATTTGTTGTGCATAATGGCTTGTCTTTTTATTTATACAGTTCATGGTAAAGTTATAAGTATGGCCACTTTACTAAATTTAAATATTTTGATACAAGAATAAATTTGTAATCCAAAAAGTATACTGCATAACACATGTATAGCATGATCAAAATAGCCTCCAACAAAACTCTAGGTTGGAGGGCAAGGGATAGCATGTTGACACGGAGGAGGTTGGGGGGCCTCCCGCCCACGCTCGCCCTCTTTTTCTCATTCTCTTTCTTTCACTCATTTCTGCCTTTGCATTATACGGCAGCACTCGCCACCCAACCCCTCGTTCTGCCGGCTGGCAGCCACCTCTCGCCACTCCAGTCTCCCCATCAGCCTCCCTCTCCTAACCTAGTGTGAGAGAGAGACATAAAGGGTAAATTGGTAATTTTAAAAATTATAATTATTAAAAAATTAAAAAATCTAATTAAAAATTATATCAAAAATTAAAAATCTAAATATTAAAAATTTAAAATTATGAAATTTCATGATATTATGCTCTAAATTCAAAAAATTTGATATAATTTAATTTTAAAAAAATTACATATATTTTACTAAATCTAACTTTTTAATAAATTTGATATTCAAACTTTACGATTATATATTAGCTATAAAAAATTATATAAAAAATTATATAAAAATTATAACATTTGTTGTATATATATATCTCATAATTTTATAATATAAATTATAATTAAATTGTAATTTTTATAATTAATATATAATATTAAAAATTTAAATATAAAAATTTGTAAAAAAATAAAAGATGAATTTTACAGGCTTTATGTAATTGCGACTTTAATTTAAAAATAGCGCGTGCAACGTGCATCTAATTCGTATAATATATATGTAATTATATATAAATGCCTAATGCCCTAACTACATCGGCGTGCGTTCCGCGTTTGGCGAGCTTTCCTTCCTCTCCTTGCCCAGTTTCAGTTTCCCTGTCGCAGACTCGGAGTAGCCATGAGCGTCTCAGCCCTCCGACTAAACTGGGCAATCTTTTCCTCCTGCGGGGTCAACGGCGGGAATGACTGGAATAGGAAGGCCGCGGCGGCAGCGGCTTATCCACCCGTGCAATCTGCGGCGCTGGCCGTAGTCCCGTGTAAGGGGCTGCACCAGGCTGAGAGAGCTGCAGAGCTTTCTTCAGTTTCTCACTATTCTTCTACTGTTCCTCTTCTTTGTGAAACCCGTCCCTCGCTTTGGCGCATGGCAGCGGCGTTGGCGGAGGCGGAGGTTGAGAAAGGGGAGGGCTTTAATAGGATTGAGTCCCTGAGCCAGGTTACGGGCGTTCTGGGTTGCCAGTGGGGAGATGAGGGCAAGGGAAAACTTGTGGATATTCTCGCAGAACACTTTGATGTGGTTGCAAGGTGTCAGGTAAGCGCCTTCTGTGTGTCTTTCCGGCTTTTGCCCTATTTGTATAAATTTCTTCTCTGAACTTCCTGTTGATGCAAGCGGTGTTTTTTTTGTTTCTACAACTCTTTTAAGACTGCAATGTGCATTTACCTGTTGGAATAATTACATATTATGTTATATCTCACAACTTCTTCTAATTGATTGACATGTCTGTTATCTTGTCTTGATAAGCTATCATCGCTATTTTGTGAAATTTCATGGTGTTTTACTATGCATTGTTGTTTTGGAGACAGTTGTATGATTTATGTTCAAGTGTTTCTGATTTGTGCTTGAGAAAATGAAGAATTGGAGACTTTTTTTTCTTTTCTAGTTGTTTATTTTTCTCCTCAAATGTTAGTCTCTGGTCACCAACCAACCTAAAAGCTTAGCTAATAAGTTATGACCCATGAATAATTTTATATTCTAACACGTCTCGTGCAAGCTTATTTGCTTTACGCTGTGGAGTTTAGCATAGATATATTTTTTAAAACCTTATGCTATTGATAAGTGTGGATCACTTGAGTTTGAAATGGGACTTTTGGCTCTGATACTATGTTACGTTTCTAGTTATCCATCAACCTAAATGATTAAGTTTGTAGGTTATGACCAAAGAATAATTTTATATTCTAATCATCTGCTTACTTTTTTTTCCATCTTGACATTTCAGTCCCATAATTTGCAATTTACATTGTTAGTGTCTTAGCCTTATATGGGGGATAGGGAGACAGATTCATTCTATAAAAGGCCCAATAGAAAGAGAATTTTATATCAATCACTTGATTCATGATCTCAATTTGATAGAAAAAGAACATCTCGTTCTTCTTCTTCTTCTAGATTACTGTTACAGTCCCAAATGATTGTGTTCTCAAATGTCTTGAGATCTCCTTCATAACTGGTGAAGAATCATTAAGATAAAACGTCAATGTGAAAGCCAATCACTTTTCCCATATCTCTTGTGCATACCTTCTGTTTCATTTCATTGATCTTTATGCATTAAGCTAGTCACATTTCCAAGCGCTTCTGTAGACCTCATCAAAGAATAAAGAATTTTTCTTGCTGTCGACTTCATCTTTATGCATATGACAATTACTATTCCAAGCCCTGCTTCCATAACAATGGCTGCAAGTAATCCCCTGAATTTACAAATCTACTTGAGATTAATTCTTATCTAGCTCTAAGAATAAGTTTAATGATTATTAAATGCCTGATTCTATCTATATCTCATTAATTCCTCGCTTTGGGGAATTAGTTGTACTATGGCCTTAGGATTAATTATCGTACATCGTGAATCTTTGTTAATTTGCCATGCTAAAATTCCCATGAAAGTTTTCAACTTAGAATATCCACATTTTCCTTCTTAAGGAAGTATATTAATTTTTGGATTTTGGATGGTGCAAGTTCATTTTACCACCATACCAAATTGGAGGTCTTTGACATGAATACATTTGTAATCAGAAGCAAGTATTAAGATCTACATTATTTATCGATTAGAATTTTGAATAAAGTACTTGGGAATCGGTTTATGCAATTATTATTGGAATGCTGCATAACTCCCAGTGAAAAGTTAAAAATTAGAATAAGCAACATAGACCTGGCCAACAGATCGAATCCATCCAGAGTTGGTTTGAAACTAGTTCAGTAATGTTGTCTAGAGCTGGGACCGATTGATTCGGTTCAATTAGAGCCGGTTCAGGGACAATTCAATAACCCTAATGGACTGATAGGTTTCATGGGTTCAAAGCTAGTGGAACCGGTAGATTTGGTCAGTTTCATGGATCAAAGCCAGTGGAACCGGTAGATCTGGTTTCATGTGATAATAGTAAATGTTGGTTTTTTCAAGAATGTAACGTGCTTTTATGAAATAGTTTGCTCATTACTATTCTTTTTGCATGTAATATATTACAGTTCAGGTTAGAAATGCATAAAGAAAAGTGCATATTTTTTGAACTAATTAGTTTATATTGCAATAGTTCAGCATAACTCTGAGCCTTCAATTTCTATTTTTTAGAGCAATGTTTGTGTTATGTTATTAATGTGATGCTTTTTTGTTATTTGTCTCTGATTAATTTATTCTTTAATATGGGCATTTCAGGGTGGTGCAAATGCTGGACACACCATTTATAATACTGAGGGCAAGAAATTCGCTCTTCATCTTGTTCCATCTGGGATCCTTAATGAAGAAACATTATGTGTTATTGGTAATGGAGTCGTAGTCCACCTTCCTGGATTATTTAAAGAAATTGAACGCCTTGAGTCGAATAGTGTGAACTGCAAGGGAAGAATTTTAGTTTCTGATCGTGCACACTTGCTCTTTGATTTCCATCAAGTAGTTGATGGTCTTAGGGAACTCGATCTTGGAAATTCTTTGATTGGAACAACCAAGAGAGGTATTGGGCCTTGTTATTCTAGTAAGGTGATTCGAAATGGGATTCGGGTATGCGATCTGAGGCATATGGATACATTTGCACAGAATCTTGAGATTCTCATGATGGATGCAGCAGCTCGATTCCAAGGATTTAAGTACAGTGCTGATGTGCTGAAAGATGAGGTTGACCGGTATAAGAAGTTCGCAGAGCGGTTGGAGCCTTTCATTGCTGATACTGTTCATTTCATGAACAAATCTTTCGAGCAGAAAAAGAAGATATTAGTTGAAGGGGGTCAAGCAACCATGTTGGACATTGATTTTGGAACTTACCCATTTGTGACTTCTTCAAGCCCTTCAGCAGGTGGTATCTGCACCGGACTTGGTATACCTCCAAGTCGTCTTGGTGATCTTATTGGAGTTGTAAGCATATTCTTTTTATTCGTTTCATATTGTTTATTGTTTTTATTATTATGTTTGAGCTAACTGGGGTTTATTAACTGAAAATATTTATTTTGACGTGTGTTTGAATCATGTTAGCTGAAATTTGGTTGCTTATATTGATTTCTTTTTAGGTAGATGCATGCATGTATTTCCATTGAGTTGAATTGTTTAAATGAGTTGTCCTTGGTCTAAAATACATCAAGTTAATTTCAATTGATTACAAATACGAGGGATGGGTTTATAGAATAACCTGAAGTAGTATTTTTGATTCGCATATTCCTTTGCGCATATTTTGTTTTTTTCCTTTTCTTGTTGTTCTTCATTTCTTTTTCGTTCCTCAGGTGAAGTCTTACACCACTAGAGTAGGCTCTGGCCCTTTCCCTACTGAGATCTTAGGCAAAATTGGCGACATACTAAGGACAGCTGGAATGGAGTTTGGGACAACAACTGGCCGCCCTCGACGATGCGGCTGGATCGATATTGTTGCTCTGAGATTTTGCTGCCAAATCAATGGTTTTTCATCTCTGAACTTAACCAAGCTTGATGTTCTCTCTGATCTTCCAGAAATCAAGCTGGGTGTTTCCTACAAACAAATTGGTGGCCAAAGATGTGAATCTTTCCCTGCAGACCTCAATATTCTTGACCAAGTACAGGTACCTAAATAATTCTTATTAGAAGTAATATGTATATAACTTATACCTATCGTATATCATTTTTCTCATACTACTGTTAACCGATACTTCTAAAGGTTGTTGTTCCCATATGTCGGTACTTCTAGATATGCTACATGGCATATTTAACAAAAGAAAATTAATTTCTTGGATATACTGGGAATACAATAGGGATAGACATGGGATTGAATAGATTCTAAGATAAGCACATGTTTTATTATTAAAGTTTTTTTACCAAAACCTAATCCTACCTCATTCTCCATGTCTTCATCCCATCCCATTAGGTGACCTTGTATCTCGAGCTTCTCCTCATATCTCTCGTCGGCACTTTATTTTTCTCACTTTTTTACACCTTTTCAAGTGATCTACTTGATGATATACACACACACATAATATGTTTCATAATTTATATGTATCTTTATTGTATTCATATTCTATATCTTCAACATTTTTTATATTATCGTATTTGTATCATATCTATATCTTGTTATTGTACCTATACTTTTATATCTTGGATTAATTACTTAGAGGTTGGTGTTTCATTTTAGTACTTCATGCCTCTCTTTAAGTAATTGTTTTTAAGTTGGACCGGTAAATAAAATGCTCTAGACTAGAGACATCAAGTAGGTCTATTTATCAAAATGTAACCTTAATGCTCTAAATACCCCAACTAGCCTAGAACTAAGAGTAGATGGAGAGGATGTCAGCCACCCAAACCTCATACCAGGTTGCCCTTTAACCCTAAACCCTAAAACCAGTATTGTAAAACTAGAGCAGACCGCTTGGTCCAATCAGTCTAATCGTGAATCGACATGCCATCTTCGATTAGATGCTAAAAATGGATTGCATGTTAAATCTGATTAGATTACAAAGAATTATTCTATTTATGAGATATTTACTGTGTAATGATAATAATGAAAAAAAATATGATGAATAAGTTTGTTACTTGATAGACATTATTATCCTTTTTAGTTTAAAAAAAAATGAGAATTCACTAGTTCGACCAGGGCGATTATTGGTCTAACCGATACTACCATAAAGTAGACAATGATTTGATTCTTAACATGGCTCGGGTTTTACAATGTTGCCTAAAGCTCGAACAATTTGAATCATTTCTCATCCAAATGGGCCTCCATAAAATGATTTCCTTCATGAAATTCATAATAAGAAATATATCTAAATTCTTATAATTTTCTTTCTCTTGTGCTTCAGGTTGACTATGAAGTGATACCTGGATGGAAATGTGACATCTCTTCCGTAAGGAAATATGAGGAGCTTCCCCAGGCTGCCCGGCGGTATGTGGAGAGGATAGAAGAGCTTGTAGGGGTACCCGTTCACTACATCGGTGTGGGCCCAGGCCGTGATGCCCTCATATTTAAATAAAAAAATGATTATTTAATTTATTAACTGGAGAATAAGATTATGATTATCATGTCATTATTATATGATTATGATGGTCCTGTGTGGATTTATGTAACTTGTTCTCATAAAGAGCAATTGTATGCTTTCATCTTTTTGTATTGAAAATTTTGTATTCATTTGCATTATTTTTAATACTTTTGTTCAATTGAAAACCTTTAATTTCAATGTGTTGACAAACAAATGTGTGCAAATCTCTGGTGGATTTAATTTAGAGGATATTTGATTCAATATTATTACGTTGTTGTGTTATGTTATTTAAAAAATAATAATTATTTAATGATATTTATAAATAATATTTTATAAAATTATTAATTAAAAAATAATATTTAGATGTAATGATATTTAAATTGTATAACATAACACAAAGATATTAACGAATTAAATGCTCTCTTAAATATTTTATTCACATTAGCATATTTGATAAAATTGAGTATAATTTGCAAAACTTAATATTATATACATAAAACATCAAAAAATATTATATAGAGAATAAATTACACTTGGGTTCCTACTATCACGTGAACATGATTTTAAAATTTTAATATTTAAATTTTTAACACATTTTAACAATGTCGTCCTTCAATCTAAAACTCCATTAAAACTCAATGAATTTACATTTTTTACTCTTCACTCTGTTCTTTCTCTCTTTACAAGCTTGGAGGATGAGCGTGATGTAAAAAATCTTACACTTGATGGCCCACACAGAGACCGTAGAGAGCTCGCGCATGGTGATTTTTCAGTAGAATTTTTCTTTCTTTCTCCGTCTGGAGACAAATGGGGGCGCATCACTTGGAGTCGCATGGATAGAGGGGGTTCACCTCGATACATTTGCCTCTGGACGATGCTTCATCCGGAGGCAAAAAAATTCCCTCCTAGTAGGTGCCATCGCGAGCACGGGTCCCTTCCATGAACACCACTGCATGCAGTGGCACTGCAGTAGAGGCCACATGTGCCCCTGCTGCAGCCCACCAGGCACAGCCGCAAGCTTGTAGGGAGAGAGAGAGAGAATGAGAGAGATGAGGACATTTAAGTAATTAATAGATATTATAAACTTACCTAATATTATATCTTGAAGACAAAAACCTAAACGTAATTTACTCATATTTATGTAATATAATGTTGTTTAGCTGCTAATTTACTCATATTTATGTTTGAACTGTGCTGCAGTAATTCTCTAATGGGTGGAAATAACTGTAGTGTTCTTTGGTATATATAAATACACACACATATTCAAAGATATATTACCATATTTTAATTTTTCCTAAGCATTATTGATTACCAGATATTATATATACAAACACAATAAATATATATATATATATATATATATGACATACACATATTCAAAGATATTTTAACATATTTTAAATTTATCATATATATCGATTACCAAATATTTATTTCACTAATTTAAACTTAAATATTTAAGGTGAATTTAATTAAAGTGGAATTTAGTTAGATGTTATCTTGATATTATGTCATATTATCTAAAAGTCATGACATCTTTTGATTAACGATTCTATAATTTTTTAGAAGATTATCTAAAGACGTGATCAAATCATATAATTATTTTTTCTAGATTATATAATATTGCATCAAAATAACATTGCACATTCATGAATCTTGATGTAGAAGAAGAATTCATGGCAATTTTCCTCTATATATTCCATAAGAAAAAATAATGAAATTACAATAAAATGGCATCCTTATTCTCCATATTCTGCTAAAACATTACTTCAGCATACCCATCAGGGCATAATGATTCTGTAATGTTTAGGCATTTAAGATAAATACATTACATAATAAAAAAAATTGTAATATGTAAATTATATGTTTCCTCATATCTATGAAATTTAAATCCTCCTAAAAAATATTTTGAAATGAGAATGATGACTCATTTGATGAGGTAAGTGCAGGGTTTCAAGAACCACAAGACATCCACAGAAGTTCCCTCAGCTTCAGAAGCAATAGAAGCTCTGTTGCATTCTTCGTTCTTTGGACCCAATTCCCTCTTCTCCTTCCCTCTCTGATCTAACTCCTGGATCACAATCAACATAAAATAACAGAAATAGTTCTTTAAACAAAATCTAATGCGCAAAACTTCCCAGTATTAAAACCACTAAAACAGAAACAGAATAGAAGCTGGTTATAAGATGAAAAAGAAAACAGGTTTCACCACATGAGTTTTAGATTTAGGAAGCTTGCAGCAAAGAGGAATGACTTTGAAATTGCTACAATCGAAACTCCATAAGCTAAACATGATTGAGTTCAGAGATCCCGTAATTGAAATCTTCTTAGAATTCACCAAAAAGTTTAAGAGAATCAAACTAAAGCACCATAAGATATTTTGAAACTTAGAAGTGAAGAACAATAAGCTAGTCTGAAGTTGAAAATGAGACCGAGTTACATATCCTTGTTAGGGTTCCTTGAAAGGAGAAATCTTGTTAAAATTCACCAAACTGCTTAAAAACTAACTTGAATTTCAGGTTTAAGGAAGTTTGCAAAGAAGAATGCTAAGAAAATAAAACTAAAATAATCATAAGCTAATCTGAAGCTGAAAATGAAACTGCGCTTTCTTAATTCACCAAAGAGTTCAAGAACTTACTGGAGTTTTTGATTTAGGAAGCATGCCAAGAGGAGAAGAAACAACATTTACAGAAGCTTTCACACTCCGGAGCGGTCGACCGCTTGAAGGAGAAGGGAATCGCTGAGGAGTAGGGGGGAAAGCTCTTACTTCTCCGAGAATCTTGCTGTTCCCCTCATTACTTTTTACCCTCACGGTCAATCCACACTTCTTCGTCAAGGTGCCATTTTTCCTGCAAATCAAGCATTAAACAACCAAAATCATGCAAACCCACATATTGATGATCGATAATGATGTGAGAATGCAGAGAATTGACAATTTTTGTTTGCCTACTTGGTGGAATTCACATCTTTCTCCCTAACCACATTGTTCCTGCATGAAGCTTCTTGGTTTTCCTCTTCATTTGTTCTGAAAGTCAAGCAATTAACATCCAAATTCATGAAACCCACATGTTCGTGATCAAAAATAATTATACGGTGCCAAAAATTGAGCATTGATGGTTGCCTACTTGATGGCATTGAGAGCGTTCTCCCTGACCACCAAAGTGTTACTGGAAGAATCTTCTTGTTTTTGTTCTTCTAAGATCTTCTTCCTCGTGTCCACTTCGCGATTAGGAGCTTCCCTCTTTCCTGTAGCCAGTCTCTTCAGCTCATGGCAGAACTCGGAGATCTGGCTCAGTACATCTTTCCCAGAGAAAAGATTTCTGGCTGAGAGAGTGCTCTTAAGCCGCCGCTGAGGTTGCAACATTTTGCTTTGAACTTTTCCCTCCTCCTCTGCCTCAACCTCTTTCTTCTCCGCGCTCGATTTGATCTCCTCCTTCTTCTTCGTCCTCGGTGCATTGGTTTCCATATTCGGATTCTGGTTCTCTAAATCCTCGAAGAACTTCTTAGAATACGACTTGGGTTGGCTCGGTGAAGGAATGAAATTGACAATCCCCGCTCTCCTTTTCAAGTTAGCATCCCTGTGAAGAATTCACTCATTCAGAGCCAAATAAGCAAAAACAGAGGATACCCTATCTTCCTCCTTTCTTCAAGAACGATTGCCTTTACCTCAGTCGAACAGTCTCAGAATTGGAATTCATGAGCTTCATCTGCAAGAGAATAGGAAGAAGATCGAAAGGATCAAAAGGAGTAGATTGGAGGAAATGCGTTAAGAAGACGAAGGCGACGGTAGACCTTAAGGTTTGGTGTCCAACGGTTGAAGTCCTCGAAGGTCTTGGGATGGTGGCAATCGGCGCGACAGAACCAGGCGACGTCGTCGACGGCCGTGTCCGGGGCGGAGAGGTCGAGCCATTTGGGGGCGTTGATGAGCTCATAGATTTCGTCGGGCTCGTAGCGGGAGACAATGCTCTTCCAGTCGATGTCCGCGGGCTCCATTTCGTTTTTCAGCAGAGATATCGAGGTGTGACAAGAACAAGATGAGGAAGAAGACGGAGAAGGAAAGAATCGAAACTAGAGAGAGAGAGAGAGAGAGAGAGAGATGCGTTCCAGCATTATGGTGGGGTTCACGATTAGTCGCGGCTTCAAGACAGGCTAGTGAACGTTGAGGGAACCATTTCGACCGTTGGGTGTAGGATCCAATGCGCTATCATGAATTGGGTAAATTACCCAATGGTTCTCTGAGATAATATGCTGCTTCATATTAGTCCATAATTTTTAAATTCAATATTATAAGTTCCTTATTAGGGTAAAAAATCATCAAGGTCTCTAAGATTAGGAAATAATACCATACCAGACTATGATCTCAAAACTTTTTCATCAAAGTCCCTTAGTTGAGCAATCTCTTTCAATTGGGTCTTTGAAATAGACATAAAATTATCAATTAAGTTTTTTTTTTTAAATTTTGCTAGTTTTTCATTATTAAATAAAAATTAATTTTTAAAATTAGTATTAAAATTTCTTAATTGTAAAAAATGCAATCAAATATTTTGATAACTACAATTCACAATCAATGTATATGAGCGGATGACCTACCTCCACTCTTGAGTGAGGGCACAGCCTCCCACACGTCTATGCAACCGGTCTTGTTGCCCACCATCTGGGCGCACCCTACGAACCCTAACTTGACACAAGGGAAGACAACTTAAGTAGACAAAACTAATTCGTTGTATACTTGGGAATACTCTATGTGGATTAATTAAGAAAGAGAAAGGTGAAAAGATGAAGGTTATGATAATAATTTGTCATTGATATTGTTACTTTTTTTAATGAAAGGATTTTAGTGAAATATTTTAAAAGCTCAAAACCTAAATAAAATTTTTTAAAATCTAAGTGATACTACAGTCTAATTTTATGAATTTGTGTGATATTTGCCTTTTGTTATCATACTAACCTTTTAGTCTTCACTATAATTAATAAAGTAATTAATTTATCAAAATATCCTCAATGTAATGTATCAAGGGATGAAGAGAAAAAAAGAGAGTGATGAGATAAAAAGAGAGGAAAATAATAAAGAATTTTTGAATCATCCAAAATAAAGAAGATTAAAAAAAAAGACATTTGTTTTTAAACGGTTATATTGGTTTGGACCAAAAAGGAAATCATGTTCAATTTAAAGGACCCATTAGCAAAAACAAAAAAATTATGAATCAATATGATTAATAATGGATCATCTTGTGCTCTCCAACACTAGAGAGGAGTGGGCTTCCCTGAGTATCACATTATCGTAATTTTAAATCACATCATTACAATTGCAAAATGAAATAAAAAAAATAGCTGTGTTAAAGTATAAAAAAATAAATAAATAAAAATCATAAAATTTACACTAAATTTTTTGAACCATTCATGTTTCTTAAATTTTAGGGCATTACACTCAGGTCCCTAAGTTTAAGGGATATTATTACACAGATTCACATTTTGAAAATTATAACATCGGAATTCCTAATTTTTAAAAAATTATCATCTGAGTCTTTTTTTTATTTTTTATTATTAAAACATATTAAAATTACTATTATACTCTTACCCCTCCCTCTCTCCACCCGATCCGGCAGCCGCGCTGTCGCCGCGCCACCCCGTCGCACCCGCC
>JAEMOT010000566.1:45083-167028 GCA_019297695.1 Apostasia ramifera
ACTGGGTCGCATGCCCGCCGGATCAAGAGGAGGGAGAGAGGGAATCTCCTTCCGATCCGGCGGCCACGCGACCCAGCGCGGCCGTAGAGGGGGCTAAAGGTATAATAGTAATTTTAATTTTTTTTAATAATAAAAAATAAAAAAAACCCAGATGATAATTTTTAAAAAACTAAGAACCCTGATGATATTTTTTAAAAACTAAGGAGCCTAATATTATAATTTAAAAAAAACATAAACCTATATGATAATAATCTTTAAACTCAGAGACCTGAATGTAATTTACCCTAAATTTTATATCTATAAAATCTTCCATATTTTAATTTTAGAACACGGGGCTTGAAAGCATATTCCAACATATGAACTAAAGTAGTGTACAGCTAAGTAAACCCTCCCACTAATATAGATTGTTTTTTTTACAGCCATACAACTACGATTACATGAGTGAAAATAATTAATGGTGATGACAGGAGTGATATGTTATTTAAAAAAAAAATATTTAATTTAATAATATATATTTATGAAAAATTATGAAATTATATTTCAAAAAATAATATTTTTATAATATAATATAACATCAAAATAATATTATAATTATATGTTTATAAGTCTATTTAAACAGAGTGAAATTTTGTATGCAGTCCCTCGAGCACAACTGGAGCACAACTGGAGCGGTGACAAGCGTGGCTAATAATTATTTGAATATACCTGGTAAAGTTAATTTGATGAGAAGATCAGTAATTTATTCTGAAGTCAAAACATATCAATTTTGATAATCTTCCTTGCCACCAAATCTCTTTTCCCTATTTGGCGCGAAGACCAAAACAGAACTAAAATAGTAATAATTTTAAAAATAACAATAATAATAATAATAAATAAATTATTTTAATTATTCTACACAAATTTTAATATAAAAAATAATATTTTACTTCACATACTTAATAATTTTTAATAAAAATATAAACTTTATTTCACATCTTAGATCAAAATACTCGATTTAAATATTTTAATCTAAAATATAAAATAAAATTGATATTTTTATTTTAAATTGTTAAGTATGTAAAGTAAAATAATATTTTTTATATTTAAATTTGTATAAAATAATTTAAAAAATTTATTTATTATTATTATTATTTTTTTTTTAAATTAGTATCACTTAAATTCTGTTTTGATCTTCACGCCAAACAGGGAGTAACAAGAATTCCTCAAAGATGGATCTTTGAAAAGATAATACATGAAGGATAGGTATTCAATAACACAAATGTGCATACAAACATCGCTAAGCCTGATGAAACGGATGATTTGCTGACCCTTCCATGATCTACAATATTATATTTAATCTATAACGTGCATGTAGAATATTAAAATAGAAACTAAAATGCAATAAATTATTAAATTAAAGAACTTAAATACTATGATTTAAAATTTTGTGAAACACCATACAAAATTCCTAAAATTTAAATTTTATGAACCCAATATGTAAATACTTAAAGATCTCAGGAACTTAAATGCAATTTCTGCTTTTGAAATAGTAAAGCTTCAGACAATTAACAAATGTATATTAACACTGTTTATCTTCCAAAATACATACATTGACCATCTAAACATAGATCATGCAAAGCTATATGTTATATTATATTTTAGATATTTTAGATAAATATTATCCTGTCATTCAACAGAAGAAAACAATATATTATGAGGACCACTCTTAAGAAGACAGATGGGCTAAACTGAAACGAAATTTTAAACCCAAAGACCGAAGTCGAAGTAAAATAATTGAGAATCCATGAACAAATATAAAAAAATTCTTAGACCTCAGAAAAAACTAAAAGATTTTTAAGATTTCAGCAAGGAACAAATACCATAGCTAAAAAATTTTCATCAAATCAATTGAAACTAATCTCAAATTGAAATTTTTGCTCGAAGTTAACTCTACGCCAACTCTAACAACCACCCATTTTCAGTAAGGAAGACTCGGCGAACCACGAGAATAAATTGCACAGAAATCTGACAACACTAACTTAAAATAATCAAAGAAGCTTAGCAGATATAAAGAAATAGTTGCATGGGTAAATTTGAGGCTTTCAATACTCAAATTAATATCAATCTAGAACAAGCTAAAGGAAGATATAGAGGGGGTTGAATACTTGAAGCTAAGCATGCTGTGCTGCGTGCGAATTTCTCAGCCACAAGATGCGCCCCAGCTTGACATTCCCTTGAACAGCGAGGTAATCAGCATTTAACCTGGAGAGATTGATAGCTGTTCAGAAAAATATTTGAGTTATAAATGATAAAAATGGAGAAGAAGATATTAACTTGTTGACGCTGGGGATGATTAATGGATCATAAGGTTCTTCTCTGTGATCAATGGTGGGGACTGCTCCTGCCATGGATGTCATTTCTGGAACACCCTCAACCTGAAATCAGACCATCAGAAAAAGAATACTATAGCAAAATAATTTGAACGTTTTATTTTTGTCAATAATGGGATTTTGATACCCACAGGAACTTCCACAAATATGATCAGATTGCCACAAACAAAACACATGGTTACCTTCAGATTGTTGGCGGAGAAATCAGATAACCTAAATTGGGTCTAATACATAATTGAATGAACAATTAATCCAAAAAATTTAGGCCAATGAATAAGGGCCACCACTTACATCAACACAACTTATTCTTGAACTAACAATGTGAGACAATTGCTCATGTGCATTCCCAATGAGCCATTGTTAACCAATCAACTATATGCTAGATCCCACTCAACCATCTACTAGTGTGGGAGTCACCATGGTAAGGCGTATGAAATCCATTAGAGCACCTTGCATAAACCACTTGATCCGACTCATTGATTTTAATGCAAATTGTTAGGAAAGAAATACCAAGGGAAAGTGCAGACCAATACATAAATGGGGGCCCATTAACTGAAAAGCCTAGGGCTACGGCTATAGATAAAAGCTATTACTTGTATATCAATACAACTTCTTGTGAACTACTGATGTGAAACAATTGCTCATATGCATTCCCAACATAGAAACTCAATTTCATTAACAAATTCTAGGATCTTCCAGTAAATCATGTCAATATACATATAGTTGTTAAAAACAGCAATCAAAGACAACTGAAAACCAATTACTGTTAATGGTTCCAAGCCATTGATCTTTCTTGGCTTGCAAAAATTGTTACTCAATCTCATTACTTGAACTAATCCGAGTACAGACAAGTATCTCCTCATGTAGCTATTTATATTTAAAAAATAGAAAGGACCCAACGGATAAAGAATTGGACGAAATATTTTTGAGATTTTTGTTGACCAGGATTCTGTTTTAAATGGACAGAAGTTTCAGGTACATAAATACATAATAGCCATTTCTTATCTCAGTAGATGAACTAGTTCTGTGAATTACATTAACCAAACAATATTTTCTTAAAGAGCCCAGCCCCAATAAATTGACCAATACATAGCTCAATGTTGGATTTTGGGTTCCATTGGATTAGCCAGTATATTAAACCTCTTACAGATAATCCAGTGGGCTGCATAGTTTTTTTTTTCTTTCTTTAACTGTGACCAAAAAGAGAAACCATCATGAATTACATCAATGAGTCACATATTTTTAAACTTGCAGAAACAATCAGCATAAGTTCTCATGTTTTCTCAGCTCTTCATATAATACTGGATTTATTTGTTATGGCTACATTACAGTTGAAAAAACACTCAATGCACCACTGTTGTAATGGTAAAGGTCGTTCTACATATGCATCCCTTTTGGACCAAAGCAATTTTAGGTAAGTAGAGGAGAACATGGACATTAAGGAAACTTTCATTCAGACATCATCAGTCGTGTACTTATTTTAAGAGGCGTACAAGCTTTTGTCTTTAAATCATGAGCTGCTCTTTTATATACGATTGCTTACCAGGTGTTACGTTTGGCTATGTGATTATTGCTGTTATCAAGCTAGACACCTAGGCTATGATTGAGGAATCACCTCTTTTGATTTAATTTTGATGAAAGCGATGATGCCTTCTGGGTATGATTGTATTTTTCTTTTTAGAAAAAGAGGGAAAAACTAAAAAAACTGCAATATTGCAAATATAATGACAATAAAAAATATCTATAAGAGAGAGAGATGAAATGTAAGAAAATTTTCATAATTATCACAATGCCAATGAAGAATAGATCAGGAGACTTTGCCGGCATTGTTAAATCCAATTACCTGAGAGAGGAAAGAAACATCATAAAGGTCTAACCTGTTGGGGATATTGACCATATCCTGCATAAGCACCATATGCATATAAGGATGGATCTTGCGCAGTCCCATATGCATACGCATCATAACCAAAACCATAGTAAGCATTTGCCCATTGTGAAGGATCTGCCATCCAAGCACCTGATGCATCCTACAAAAGTGAAATGTACACAATAAATATTAAAGAGGACATGCCACTACAATCAGCTCAATACCTAGCAGTTTAGTCAGAATTATTTTTCATGGGATATCATCATTTTAACCAATATGCTATGCTTAGCAAGAGGAGGGATTGAATTGGTAGGTGTTGGAGATTGTGTAGAATTGGCAACATAATATTCTCTTTCTAATATTTGAATATTCATTTGGGTTAACATTTTCCATTTTTACATTCGGTATCCTTCTTATTTTGTGGCTTTCTTTATTCTTGTAAGTTCTGACATGTTTCTTTTTCACTTGTATGACAAAATCTCCAGAAACTTCCCCACTGTTTCATATTAAGGAGATTTGATGAACTGAGTGAAATTATTCCCCAACTATCCGTTCTTTTTCCCTTCTCTTCTTCCTTTCCTCCTAATCTCTTTGAAATCAATATGATAGATGACTACATGTCCCAAGGTGAAGATTAACGTAAGGTAGTGTTAATTGATTTCTCATCCTAGCTCATACCCTTGGGTTTGGGATTTTCTAACCACCACCACCACCACCACCAAGCTTTTATCCCACTAAGTGAGGTCGGCTACATGAATTCTTTGTTTCTATTGCACTAAATCAAATAACAAATCCTTATTTAGCTCTAAGCATATTCCTTATGATTTCTTGTCATGTCTTTCCTTAGCCTTTCTCTTCCCCTTTTTATATGAGTAAGATGCAATAATCCAACTTTTCTTATTGGAGCTGCAATTGACCTACGATTTATGTCTAAACCATCTAAGCTCGCTCTTACTGGGTTTGGGCTTTTCCGCCCTAAATAAATGGCATCCAGGGGTTACATTCAAAATATTCCAGGTTTGACTTAAGTTTGTTCAACATTAACTACCTGATTTGTATCAAAATCCTCAATAATGAAGTTCTCATAATAATATAGTTACGTATGTGTGCATGAGTCCCATCCATATAAAATGACAAATTCATCATAGGAATGGATCTCTAGTGGTTACATGATACATCATTTGTCATCAAACCATATTGTTCATCCAAAAGTGCTTATGAAGTGGTATGATGTATATTTCCTACATAAAGAATATGTGAAAATGACATATTTCCTTGAATTTGGCTTCATATGTGAAATAGATATTGGAAACCAACCATTGGAAAGATGTTAGGGGTAGCACTGAAAGAAGCGGAAGAAAAAAGAAAATCGAGATAGTGTTAAGCAACCAAGGATAGCAAAAAAGGAACTTCAGCATACCTGCTTACTTGCTGGACTTCTACCCCATGACAGCCTAACAATTTGTTGACCTATCATGGTTCCATGCACCCTCTGTATAGCTTCTTCAGCGGATGCCCTAAAGGATAGAATATACCAGAATTATTACTAAAGTAAAGGGGGGAGACGAGACCAGAGATCTACAATGCAGCAGAGGTTAAAATAGTGGGTTGATTTTCATTTGACAAAATAATAAACATTTATTATTTTGAAAAAACAATAATGTGAGGTATATACAAATAAGTTGTATTTCAAACATGCGAGTTATACTTCATCTAAATTGATACGCTTTGCAATATGCATGTACACAGTATATACTCCAAAAGTGTCACAACCGTTCTGCAAAAAAGGTACTATTTTGAAATTTTGCCCTAAAACAGTATGATCTGTTTCCAATATCTTCAGGACATATACATTTGCTAGGCCAAAATCAAGGTAAAGAAATCGTCAATAGCTGGCCATGAATCAAAACCTGGTTTAGTAAAAATGAATAATCTTCCACGTGAGTACTGGTGGGGGAACCCTCACCAATATATTTTAGATTGGATTTGATTTGGTTGAAATTTTATGTTCGTGTTGATACTAGATCCCTCATATTTAGCTAATTTCATTTTATTGTGCATTTGGTATTTATTTTTAGCACAAGTAATAAAATAAATAGTGCAACCAAGTTTTAAGCTCACTATACTATGTTAAGTAATTTTTGTTGGAAGAAGAGTATGCTCCTCTCCATTGATTTTTACAACATTCACAAAAGGAATACTACTTTTGTTTTAATTTAATACTACAACAATGCCAATTCAAAAACTAATTAATTTATAGGATTTTAATATCTTAACTTCCATACAATCAATTTCACAAAATTTTGAGGATAAAATGTAATTATTTGCCAATTAAAACATCTGATTCAAAATTTTATATATCACCTCATTACCATCTCACATCAAGCACACCAAAGTCCTATGGAAACTTAAAAGTACTTGCACACCATTAACAGAAACTGATAAAATCTAGTTGAACCGTTTACAATCCCTTAAAAAAGGTGAAATGTTCATCAGTTTCTTGTGATACCTTGCAGTGAATTGGACAAAACCACACCCTCTTCCAGCAGGAATCTTGGCATACATAAGCTCCCCAAATTGTGCAAATAACTGCTTTAATTCTTCTTCCGAAACATTAGGATCCAGTCCACCTACAAATATCTGCAAGGCCAAAAGTTCAGACCACCATGCTGCTGATGATTGAATACCAACAATATAACATCTTACAGTCGTATTTGTGATGTCATTATCAGGCAAAACTGGGGGTAACTGTGGTGCAACATAAGCTGGCGCAGGGTATACCGCTACAAAAGCAAAATAAATTTTTTTAAAAAGCTTAATTATTCCAACAGTTTTGTATCTATCCAATTTGTAAATTTTCATTTCAAATATAATTTTAAGAGATGAAGGAGCAAAGTATTGCACCTTTTGCAGTTGTGTACGTTTGCTGAACACCAGTAGTCTTCTTTGGTGTGGCTGCACTTATACGCATTGGTCTACTTGAGCAATAAACTCCATTCATTTCAGTCATTGCTCGATTTCTTTCTGCTTCATCAGCAAACTTAACAAAGCCATAGCCCTTTGACCGACCAGTATTAGGATCTGTCACCACCTTGGCACCTCTAACAGATGGATATTGAACCCGGAATGTTTCTTGCAATAAGTAATCTGTGACATCTGCTGCTAAATCACCAACAAAAATGGAATGATCAGTCCCCTCGCCCCTCTTTTCTCCCATTCCAAAAGATGCCCAATTAAGCCTGAACGTCTGCTCTGTTCCAGGCATCTGTAGCCCATTGTATGTCTGCAAAATTCTCTCAGCAGCTGCATGAGAGACAAACTCTACGAATCCATAACCTTCTGGGAGCCCAGTAATCTTATTACGTATGATCTTTATAGACACAACCTATATCCAGGAAAATAATCTTACATTAGGCTAAAACTAAAAGTTTCAGCAGCAATCAGCTTGAATTTACAATATAAGGATCCAACACAAAATGATGAACAAGTAGAAACGCCAAGAAGAGGACCTGAACCATGAGGAAATTTTACAAGACCCAAGGTATGAGTATTCTGTATTAATAGAGCAAAAAAATTATGAAAATAAATAACACCTGCAGAAAAAACTGAATTATATGGTATGTCAACTGCAACAAACATTCATAAATTGAACATTCTCTACCATTGTGGTTATCATCTCACAGCCTGCCAATATCCTACTTAATGCATGACAGCATGAATAAGCCCCAGTTTCATGAGGATTCCATTGGACTAATGAGAATAATGCCAGCTTAAAAGTAATGAAGTAACTTATACCAAATCAGAAAATAAGCCAGCAAAGTTAAGCATAATCATATAGATCATAAATATAGAATTTCGGAGAAAATCGCAACAGCCTTAAATGAATGTATCATGCAATCCAATTATAACTCGCCAAACACATGATGTAAACATTGTCATATGCTCATCATACACATTAGGGAATGCTTGCAATCCAAAAACAATGAACCTCATTGTTTTCCATAGATGCATACAATCCACAAACAATGAAACTCACTACAGCTTCTTGTGAAAGTCTTGTTAGATACTTGGAGTTGATTATAGGTTAAGGAAAGCAATTCTACTTCTTATCTCATTTCCAAGCTCTTCCATGTCAATTCATTCCATAACCCACATATTTGTGTTCATGATCCCTCAAAAGCATATGATGGAAAACATTTCATATATCCTCAATCATTCCAACCTCAATGATTTGTACTTCCAAACCCCAGTAACATAGGTTTATCAGAAAAACAAAGGTTAAGCATTCTTTAATAGAAGCAGATGTATTAGAACAATAAGCTTAGTTACGATCAAATGGAAATGACTCATCTAAGCAATGGATATTAAACTACTTATGCTGCAACCTTTTTTTCCCTTGTATATAAACACCACTTCAAAAAGAAAGAAGAATTCTCGAACTCGTCAATTTATTAGTTGTAGCACACTTCACTCCGTAGCGTCCACATCCTTGTTTGGCATGAAAATGGGTTGAAACAAAATTTTATTGCTTGGCGCAGCTTTTTCCCTCGAAAAACCCTAGCGCGCCACCGAACAGCGGCGAGAAACAAAAAATAAGGTTATCTCAGGGAACTTATAAAGAACACTGGCAACCGAGTTACCTCACCGGTATGGGCGAAGCAGCTATGAAGGTAGCTATCGTCAACCCAGTACTGGAGGTCGCCGATCCAGAGGGTACGGATGTCTTCGATGGAGTTAGGTTGCTGGTAGTAGCTGGCAGTGGTGGTGGTGGCGGTCGCGGCCGAAGAGGCGGCGGAGGTGCTGGCTCCGGCGGCCCATGCCTGCTGAAGGTGGTGCGCTTGCATCCATTGTTGTTGCTGCTGGGATGGATCCATCATTCTCCTCCGTCAATTCTTTCGGCTACATTTATCGGCCAGATAAGCCTACCCCGTCAGGTCATGAAAATTGTAAATTACTTATGGGGTCCTATCGTTTCTGCAAATCTCATATTGGTCCAACCATTTTATAATGTTCCACATAGATCCCTGACATTCATCTTGCCTGTTTGGCACGAGGACAAAAATCAGAACTAAAATAATACTAATTTAAAAAATAATAATAATTTTTTAATTATTTTACGTAAATTCTAATATAAAAAAATATTATTTTATTTTATATACTTAATATTTTTCAATAAAAATATCATTGACATTTTAAATCAAAATACTTAATGTAAAATAAAATTAATATTTTTATTTAAAATTATTAAATACATAAAATAAAATAATATTTTTTATATTAAAATTTGTATAAAATAATTAAAAAAATTATTTATTATTATTATTGTTGTTTTTTAAACTAATACTTTTTTAAGTTCTGATTTTGATCCTCGACCAAACAGGGCTAGTGACATTTTTGGTCCTCTCCTCAAGCTCACGATTATAAAATATTATGTATCTTAAAATAATTGATTAATAAATTAATTAATTCTTTTATCAAAAAAATAAATTAATTAATTATAATTTAAGTGTTTATTTTATTATTTTATCTAATAAACTAAAACTTAATTTATTTATAATTTAATGAATTAATACCTTAAATTATAATTAATCAATTTATTAAGCAATGTAACAAGACTTTTTTATATATTGCTCATATTTACGACAGCCATTAAGCTCGAGCAGTAATCTATCTTGCTTAACAAGCTTGGGGTTTTCCCAATCTGATTCTCACCAATTTTAGAAGAAACAATATTTATGTGGCATCTTCCGAAAATCTATGAGGTATACTTCTGTAGTGCTTCAGTTGTTCATAGAGCTGCTTCAGATATTTATGTGGCATCTTCGGAAAATCTATGAAGTATACTTCTGTAGTGCTTCAGTTGGTCATAGAGCTGCTTCAGACATGCATAAATCTCTTCATGATCGGGATGCGACTTATCTCTTACTATAAATTCGCAAACAACTCCCTTCACCTCAATTGAACTACAACCAGGAGTCTTTTCCACACCTCTCTCCTTCATCAAAGCCCACACTTGATCAGCCTTGTCCCTCATGTTTTCTTCTGCATACAAATTCGCTAGCAAAACATAGATTCCACTGTCAGTTGGGTCCAGTTCAAGCAATCGCGCAGCAGCCCTCTCACCCATAGCAACATTTCGATGAAGTCTACATGCAAAAAACAGAGCACTCCATATAACAGCATCAGCTTCCATGGGCATCCTCTTTATTAGTTCTTCCGCTTCTTCCAAGCATCCAGATCTACCCAACAGATCAACCATGCAAGAATAATGCTTCAGTTTAGGTTTCAGCTTATAATCTGAGGTCATCTGATAGAAGAACATGCGACCCTCACGTAGCAGACCGCTATGGCAACAAGCTGACAAAACTCCTAGGAAAGTGATCTCATCTGGTAGTATTCCAATCTCCACCATGCTTTGAAAATGCTCAATGGCTTCTGAAGCATGGCCATGACTGGCCAAACCACAAATCATTGCAGTCCACGTAAGTGCATTTCGATCAGGCATCTGCCGGAAAACACAGCAAGCCTTCTCAATGTTGCCACATTTCGCATACATATCCACTAAAGCAGTTCCCAACTCAACGCTTGGTAAGAACTTATGTTTTTCAAGGTATCTGTGAATCCATATGCCCATTTCTGAAGCCCCAACCTGTGAGCAAGCTGATAGAAGGCAGAGGAATGTAATCTGATCTGGTTCTACGCTTGAAGCTTGCATCTCATGAAACAAAGATATTACATCTTTAGCTTGTCCGCAATGCAAATACCCAGAAAGCAAGGCATTCCATAGAATTACATCTTTTTCCGGCATTTCATCGAACATCTTTCGTGCATCAACCAAAAGACCGGATTTGGCATAACCCGAAATGATAGTTGTCCATGATACAACCGTTTTATTCTCCATTGTATCAAATAAACAACGTGCAGGCTCCAAACTCCCACATTTCACATACATATCAATGAGGGCGTTCGTTAAATGCGTTGTGAACTCCATTCCATTATCAACCATGAATAAATGAAACTTTCTTCCTAGTTTCAAAGCTTGCAACTGAGCACAGCTAGAAATGGCACCTAACATGGTGACCTCATTTGGCAAAATACCCTCTTCTTCCATCTTTTTGACTAGTTCCAATGCCTCTCCTGGGTTCCCTCGTTGGACAAAGCCATTTATAATCGTATTCCAAGAGACCAAATCTCTGGAAGAACTTCCGTCGAACAGCTTGCGTGCATCAACTAATGTGCCGCAAACAACTAAAAAATGTAGCAACGCATTGTAAACAAACAGATCAACACACATACCAAGCTGAAAAGCATGCCCAAAAACAGCGAGACCTGCTCCAACGTCACGAACTCTACTGCAAGCCTTGAACAGAAACGGGTATGTAAAGTTATCTGGCCTAACATTCGATCGAAGCAACTTCGTGTATAGAAAAATCGATTCTTGCGGCCGGTGGCTGCTGGAGCAGCCTCGTATTGCTACATTCCATGAGAAGAGATTTGGGTGCTTGAGATTGCGCATGAGCGAGCTGCAGTAGTCTAGGTCGGCTGAATCTGAGATGGCGCAGAAGGCAACGAGACGGCTGGCGGCGATAGCGTCTGAGATCAGACCGGAAAGGACCATCTTGGATTGAATTTGCTTTAATTGGTCTACGGTTTGGCATTTTTCTAAAAGGCAGATGAGAGGGTGGGCTAGAACTGAGAGCTTTGTCGTCTTAAAAATGGGATCTTCATCAAGTGTGAGGGGAGTTCGAGAAAGATGATGGTAAAAGAACGCGATATGGCTTCCAACGATCTTTAACGAGGAATGCTGGAAAGGGAAGAGCTTAGCATTGCCGCCGGCAGGAAAGACCATGACGGCATGCCGTCTTCTCTAAAACTCTGGTGAAGAAATAAGTATTTAGGGCTTTTCACAAATATATTATTCTTCAGAGATTTTCTTTTTGATGGAAATTATTCTTCAGAGTTCAAACAATAAAATTAGGCAAATCATATGACTTTCTAATATTATTGTATATTGATTTTAAATATAATAAAAGTTTGATAAAAATTAGTATATTGAGGAAGAAACTTGCTGTCTCAAATTTAAATTATATTGTCATTATAATTTTAAAAAAAATAGAAAAAGTTATTGTAATAAAGAGTGAAATAAATAAGAAATTTAAATTAGTATGATAATAATGTTTTTTTTATAGTACAATAATAATCATAAAGATGTAGATAAATAAGTACTATATGAGTTATAGAAATAATATACAAACAATCTCATAAAAATATGTATATACAAATAATTATATATTTTTAGTAATATTAAATATCTGATTAGTGTAATTTGATATTTGAAAATGATAATACCAATAAATCCATTCTTTGCTCAACATAGGTTTAACTTATAAAATACAAAAATAATATATAAATCTTACATAAAATTTATTTCAGATTAAAATGATTTCATTTTTATTAATACAAAATAGAGTAATTTGAGTTAAAACAATTAGCCTTCAATAAAACAGTATAGGTGATACCCAAGATCACCATCCATTAGACTAAATTAGAGAAGCTCCACATATTAAACACATTCTTTAGTTATTGTAAATTGTAATTTAAATAAATATATTATTTTATATACTTGACATTATGGTAAATATAATTTTATTTATAAAATAATAGAATAATTATTATAAATTGTAAGTATTAACAATTTGATGACTAATAAATTAACATCACAAACTTATATTGAACAAAAATTAATCCACTTAAGTACTTCGATATTTTTTTTAAAAATGTATATCACCTTAACCTTCTGCAAAACACAAATTTATATATTCGAAAGAGATTTACAAAGAGGATATGTTAACTATAAAAGTATATATTTACTGTCAAAAATAAAATATTATATATATCACACTAAAATTTTATAAAATTATATATTTTAAGTAATATTTTTAAAAAATAAATTAGAAATTAAAGTACTAACGCATTTTTATGAATTTTATTCTATTGCGCATCAATTCATAAGTCAGTAATATATACTTTTAATCTCATTAAAGTATGGTGTTTAAAATGAGTTATATATATATATATATATAACTAATTTATGAAATAATCGATATTTGAAGTATAATGTTAAAATTTAAGTCTAAAAATTAAGAATTTGTTTTAATATTGAAGTAATTTAAAGCATATAAATTAAGATTTTGAATTATAAATTATAATTTTAAAATTAAAGATTTGAAATATAGCATAATTTTATTTGAAAATAATATAAAATTTATAATTTTATATGATTTTAGTATATCCATGCTTCTTTTTATAAAATTTTATAAATAAATCACAACAAAGTGCGTCTTAAAAATTGGATGCTTCTCAAAGGCCACAACACTGATCTCGTTTAGTTCGAGATATTTTTTTAGCCTAACACAAATTTTAACTATAAAAATTAACTTTATTTCATATACAAAATAAATACAAATATTAGAATTAATTTTATTTTATTTTTTATATATTTTATAATATTAAAATAATATTTTTTTTGTTACTAAATATAAAAATAAATATTTATTTTATCTAAAAAAAATTCGAACTAAAACTAAAAAAATGCTACCTTTTGTCAATAACGGTAGTACCTACGAGAGAGTTGCACTAGTGAGAGTAAGAAAGAAGAAATTTGTGAATGAGTTATAAAAGGCATTAATGGAGGAAGGACTCACTACTCAAATACAGCAAATAATGCTATTAATGTTGCTCAAAAATCAAAAATTACTCAAAAATTGAATCAAATTAAATTTAATTAGATTTAAATTAGTCGATTAGCAAGTTTTTTTTTTAATAAAGATTTTTATCAATACAATATTGAAACAGCATAAAATTGAATAAGTATAGCTCCAAATTGGATCAATTAAAAGATAATATATATATATATATATATAGCTGAGTTTAATATATTAGATTTTTTGTAATAGTTTAATGAAAAATTTTATTAGAATTTTTCTTATAATTTTATTTAAATTATATATATTACAGATTAATTTTTTATTTTTAAATATTAAATTAAAAAAAATGATCATAATTTAAGCTAATTTAATAAATATATTTGTATATAAAATTTAGCTAAAAAATAAAAAAAAAATTGAATCAATTTTAGCTTGAATTGATATTGAATCGATAATAAATGATTCAAAATTAAATTCGGATTCAAATTAGATTTAATTCTTCTTGTTTATTCTTTAGATCAAATAAAAAAATTTTAATTCAATCAAGTTAAATTAGCTCAAAATTTGATAGTTAACACCCCTAACAAATTCAAATGTGGGTCTATTTAAAGTTGAAACCAACTTCTTGGACCTAAAACTAATTTACCACATTTTATTATATACTAACTGAAAATCGAAATCTTCGCCGTTCGTTTGCATCCACTTTTCACGTTCCCTCCTCTCCATCTGCAATTTCTATCCTCTCTCCTCGCGCTACGTAATTGATGGCCACCCCTTCCTGTGGCTCGCCGTCGTGGAGGAATCGCCGCTCGTGTCCGCTTCCCCTCCGCCTGGAACCCTAGCGGCCGCGCAGTCGATCCCCTCGCCGACAGTTTCCGTTGGAAACCTAAGCCTAGCCTCGGGGTCGTCCCAGAGGCTGACTGGGGTTTTGGGATCTGAAAGGGTGGCGAGGTTGCAGGGTCCTAATTTCCAAGCGGAAGAAGAGGATGAAGGGGTTATTCAAGTCCAAGCCTCGGTCGCCGGTCGAGCTCGTGCGGCAGACCCGCGAACTCCTCATCTACGTCGATAAGTGGGATAACCGCGACGTCAAGCACGAGGAGAAGGTACATTTTTTCTTCTGCCCTATTTTCCATCATGATGATCCTTCATTTGTACTTATAAATATTGGAACTCTCTGCATTTGATGAACTGTTAATCTTTGTTTCTTTTCCCATAGCCTGATTTTTTCTGTAGAATCGGGGGTATGGTGAATTTATTTCTGTTTGGTGATGCTTTTGTCGAACGGTTGGTGATCGTGAAAATGCTATTCTGTTCTTGGGCCTAGCTAGTGGCTATTGCCTTAATACGATGCATCTGCGGCTTCAATTATATATCCCTTTGGAAAATAGCATTAAATGTTTAAAGCAATAGATGGAACAAACATGGCATTATGCATGGTTTTCTAGGGTTAACTTGTTTGCTTGGCTGGCTTTTGCAAGAAATCATCATAGCCAACCTTCTAGAATCAAAATTAGGTGTGTGTTGTTTTACTTTTTTTGGAGAGGTATAATCTGTGTAAGAATTAAAAAAATTCTTGGCTGTTTTGGACTACTTTGGAGAGAAAAACTTGGCATTAACAAATACATTCAAATGATGCTCGATCTATCGCCATCGACGATATCTTCAGGGGACCATGCGAAAACATCGATATACTCAAAAAGTAAGACAATAATCTCTGTCTGCTGCTCGTTATTCATGGAAAAGGATATAGACACAAGCTTGGAGGGGCCTTCTCCTCCCAAAGTTACATTAATGACTCCCTCCTGCAGAGTGATCGGCTGGGTCTCCCTAGGATCTAGCTGGTCAACTGCGGTCTGGGTAGCTATCTGAAACCATCAAAAAAACTGCTTCGAATCTCCTCTGATGGTGACAATGCCACTAGGGATAGGAAATTTCACGCAGAGATGGGGTGTGGAAATCATCCCAAAGAAATTGAGGGTGGCACTTCCCAGGATGACATTGTAGCTAGATTTAGCTCTGATGACCGCGAAGCTTACCATATTCATGGCGTATCCGTTGTCGTCAAAGAAAGTCACCGGTAAGGAGATGAACCCCAGGGGTTGAACCTTTTCCCCAGAAGAGGTTTATTGTAAAAAATTCTCTCATTTAACATTAAGAGTGTTTGTTTGTAAGTTTAAATTTAACAAGGTTAAAATTAAACTTGAATAAAGATATTTTTTTATTGAAAATTGTGAATGATGTGAAATAAAGTTAGTTATTATGTTGAGATATGTGAGGGATGTGATATAAAGTTAGTTATTATGTTGGGATATGTGAGGGATGTGATATAAGTTAGTTATTATTTTAGTAATGTGTGTAGGATGTGAAATAAAGTTAATTCTTAATATTAAATTTTATGTGTGATGTGATATGCCGGGTTAAAATTAAACCAGGTTAATTTTTAACTTGTAAACAAACGGGGCTAAGGGATAATTACATACATGACATTCATATTATCATATTTACAACATTAAACACATATTTCTAAATATTATAGTGGCTACACCAAAACTTTTTAAGTATTACACCACACACTTTTGTGTGTGGCATATAATATTTAAGAAATTTTGGTGGGCATACTGTAATATTCAAATTTATTTTTTAGGTATTTATCTTACCCATTAGAGTCCTTAAAGAAGTCATATGTGCTAGTTGATCATTTGAGTTAACAAGTAATCTACTGGTCATGTTTTTTCAATAATTTTTCTCGAACAAAATAATAATTTGTTTTAGTGTGTTTAGTTTTGTTAATTAACAATGGGATTGGAAATTTATACAATGACAAACAATAAGAATTGCATCACTCCAAATTTGTGAGGAGCATGCAAATGTATAATAGATGTTCTAACTTTTTGTAAAGGTGACTTGTAATCAATGTACTAACTCTTTATCCTATATACATATATATATTTATGCATGTTTATGCATAAATACATATGTATATAAAGGCATATATGTATTTTGGGATCTTCAATCATGTATTTCTATAAAATGCCAAAGCATACATTCACAATTTACCAGTACACACAAAATAGATAGTTTCGTACTCCTATAAAATGCGACTCCACAATAGATAGTTTTGTACTTCTATACTATGCCATCGTATACGTCCACTACATTTCTTGTGCATAGCAAAATAGACAATTTCATATAGTTATATAGGCATGCTTATATTTCTTAATATTGCACTAATGTCTGCTTAACAAAGATTACTTTTGCATAGATTTTAAAATCTACTATGTGACACTGCCTAAGACCCTCTCTAGTATTTACATAAAGTGAGATAATATTTATTAAAATAAATCCTCAATAGATAATATTTTAAAGTCATTATCCTCAAAGAGGCTGCATTAGCTATTGCACCTTTTTCTTGATAATCAAATAATAGTTTCTGATTTTATATCTTATTATTGGCTCAAAGGATGGGCCTATTTCTCCTACTTCCTTTTTCTTTTGAGAATAATACCTTCATGTGTGGCTAATGGCTTCTTTTAAGTTACGAAGATTTGTGCTTTCAACATTTCTAAAATTCCATGGATCATATCATTATGTATTGTACATATGTATGAATTCTCCAAACTATTAATTTTTTCTTGATCCTTGTCAACATGATTATTATTCTTATTAATGTCTTACTACGCTCTTTCTATAGATGGCAGAACTTAGTAAATTGATAAGGGACTTGAAATCTGTTTTATACGGGATTGATGATGCTGAACCAGTGCCTGAAGCTTGTGCACAATTGACTCGAGAGTTTTTCAAAGAGAACACCCTACGTCTTCTAATAATAAACCTTCCCAAGTTGAACCTTGAGGTGCTTTTCAATCCACTTTTGCTTATTGATATTTATAATGTGCATTAATCAGCCTTTTAGAACTTGATCTGGGTAATATTATGTCATTACAACTATTATTGAATCTATCAAAAAAAATGTATGTTCATGTTTTGTTATATGATTTGTGATTGTATTTCAAATTCATAATCTATTTATTAATTTTTGTATTCATCCTTATATTTTTTATAGACTCGAAAGGATGCTACACAAATAGTAGCAAATTTGCAGAGGCAACGGGTTTCGTCACGATCGATTGCTTGTGATTATTTGGAAGCAAACTTGGATTTGTTGGATATTTTGATATCTGGGTAAGCTCTAATTTCAAAGGATATTGAATATGTAGAATTTCAAAAGTTGTATGATTACAAGATTTTTTTATCAAATAAAAAAGGAAGAAATTTAACCATTTATACTTCCAGAATATGTCATAGCTATTGTTTATTCTTTTAATATTTGTTTTATATTTCTATTTCAAAATTTATAGTTTTGAATTTCTCTTATAATGAAGTGTTTTTTATTACAGATATGAAAATATGGATATTGCTTTACATTATGGCTACATGTTGCGGGAATGCATTCGGCATCAAAGTATTGCTAGGTAAACATATTGTTATAAGTGGTTCTTTATTGTTGTTGACAATCATGGTTGCTTTTTCACGAGAAACACTATATATTACTACAACATAAACAATTTGTTCTTTTTTTGAAAGTTAAAACAAATTTTTCTTTGGGATTGAGAAGTTTGACTAAATATTCTACAAACGGATGTTGATGCAATTCTTTTATTTGTGATTTCTAGATTAAGCATTTGAACTTATTTTTTTACAACTAAGCATCTATATAGTTCTTTTTACTCATTTATAAAATAGTTGCCTTATCTATAAAGTTGTGGATACACTAACTCATTTTCTGTTACTTTGAGAAATTCATTTTTTTTCTTCTTGATCAAATATGCAAATTGCATACTTGAAATTATCAAATGAATATACTCAAATTTGTCTTCATTAATATTTTCCTAGCCAACGATACCTAGATGCCTTGCTACTTCATTAAGGCGTGCATCTTGATGCACTAGATTGAAGTTTTTCTTCTCATTGAACTTATCTATACTCAACTAGTAGTTTATTAGAACGAATGAAAAACTTAAATATATGCGTAAACCCTAAAATCAAAGGAAACCATATCAAACTACACAAAAATAGAAAGCACAGAGAGGGAAAATGATTTACGAGATTCATTCCAAATTAGGCTATATCCTCAAAAAAGAAAATAGAAATAGATCCTCTAAGAATAAAACAACACAAATATGAATGGTGAGGCAGTAGAGGAGGATATTACTCAATTTCTTCTCTTTTGAACTTTCTCATAGATGACACGTGGCTACGTAGATTAGGGACATATAAAAATAGAAAATAACGCCGCTCCTAAACTCTAACCAAACAAAGTTTATATAATACCCCGTACAATATCTAATTCCCCAAAGCACCCTAATACAGTGGAGAAGACACCACATATCTAATGCTATATTAGATGATAAAGAATGAAGGTCAATGTCGTACTACACCTTCAACACCATCTTGTGCTCACATGTCTAGCATCTATTACAAGGATAATGAAACTTGGCAAGATGGCGCAAGTCTAACACACGACTTAAATGGCCATCAAGTTTCAATTACTAAGTCAAGGTTGGGACTTATCTTGAGTTAAACCTCATTAAGTGTCAAATGTTAGGCCACTATCACCATCATATTTTAAGCACAGATCTAAGGTTGAGGCTTAACCTAGAACAAATCCTTGATCGAGGTTGAATGTCAGTGCTCGATGAGAATGACAAAAATAGTTAGGATTCAACGCATATGTTAGCATTCTCCAAAAATGCTCTGCCTTTTGCTATAGATTTTGATCCGTTTGTCTTTTTTTTGGAGGGGGATTTAAGGTTTTAAGGTTTATGCCATGTTTGTTTGGCAGTTAAAAATTAACCTAATTTAATTTTAAACTAACATATCACATCACATATAAAATTTAATATTAAAAATTAACTTTATTTCACATCCTACACACATTGCTAAAATAATAATTAACTTATATCACATCCCTCGCATATCCCAACATTTTGTATCACATCCCTCACATATCCCAACATAATAACTAATTTTATTTCACATCATTCACAACTTTCAATAAAAAAATCTCTATCCGAATTTAATTTTAACCTTATTAAATTAAACTTTACAAACAAACAGGCCCTTAGGGTTCATAATTTCATGTCATTTTTATTTAAATACATCACTCCCCTTCCCCTTACTCATTTTTCATGTGAAAGTAAAGTTACATACTATCATACTAATTATCAATGTTGCGCTCTCTTAATTTATGTAGCACTTTATTGTCTCTTATAGAATATCAATTAAACCAAGTAGAACTGAATTGTTGTATCATTTGCAGGTGTAGACCGGCAAAATTCAATTATTTTATAAAACAATTGGCCCTTATGGATAATCCCTCCTCATTTTATTATGTTATTGCAGGTCTATTTTGGAGTCTGAAAATATAAAAAGGTTTTTTAGTTACTTACAACTAAGAAATTTTGACATAGCTTCAGACATATTTGCAACTTTCAAGGTAAACGTTTCACATCTTTTTTGTATTTGCATATTCAACTTAATTTACCTAATCTTTTTGAATAATATTATAGTACATTGAATTGGAAATTTAATCTGATTTGATATATTTTAGGGATAATTACACTCGGATTCCTGAGTTTAACGCTTAATAATGCACAGGTCCACGTTTTTAAAATTATAACATCGGAGTCCCTAAGTTTTAATAAATTATCAAATTGGTCTTTTTATTTTTTTATTATTAAAATTTTTTAAAATTACCATTTTACCCCATCCCCCTCTCTCTCCTCCGTGACCCACCGCGCGGCTGTCGGTGGGCTGCGCACGCTGTGCGGCCGCGAGTGTGCGCGGAGGAGAGAGAGAGAGAGGCCGCCTTTCTCTCCTTTCGATCTCCGGGCATGCGCGAGGCCGTGCGACCCGCCGGGTAGCGCACGTCGCTCGCGTGCGTGAGGATCGAGAGGAGAGACAGAGGGAGGAGTAAAACAGTAATTTTAAAATTTTTTAATAATAAAAAAATAAAAAATGACCTATTTGATAATTTATTAAAACTCAGGGACCCCGATGTTATAATTTTAAAAACGTAGACATGTGCGTTATTAAGCGTTAAACTCAGGGACTCGGGTATAATTATCCCTATATTTTATTGTTGGGTATCTCTTACAGAAGATTGTTAATTAATTGTTTCACTAACAAAATTATGATGAGCCGAAGATATTGCTGCCTTCCTTTTTTTGACTATGTATGATTGCTGTTCTTTGCTAGCATTCTTAATTAGTTATTTGTATACAAGAACTTAAAGTACATTTGCCAATTTTTGTTCATTTAGCATATTTTAAGTTCCACCATTTTTTCCTATTGTTTTTTTGATTTGAAGGCAAAAAACCCATCAAATTTTTACTTAGCCGAACAAGTTTGTATGCTAGAGTGAACTTAGACTTTAACATTCTAGTTTGTATCAAACTCAGCTTAAGGCGCATCAAAGTAGTATGTTGTAAATTGTGTCATTGTTATTTAATCTTACTCAATATAACTTAAAACTATTAATTAGGTCTACTATTGAAAAAAATTGATATACTACAGTCACTACTTGGTTATCTAATGGAGTAATATGGACTAGTTTTAGCTGAGGAGAGAGGGAGTACCCTATGTTAGAATATAAAATTATTTTTGGACCATAACCGACAAGTTTAAGCATTTAGGTCAACTAGTAACCAGAGATTTAATATGATATTGAAGTCAGAGGTCTCAAGTTCGAAACCTTGCATATGGCTAAAACTGAAAATATATATATATATATATGTTGAGTCCATACTGCAAAACAAATAAGCTTGCGCGTGAGGGAGCGTGTTAGAACATAAAATTATTCTTGGATTTTAACCTACAAGCTTAAGCTTTTAGTTCAATTGCTAATTAGAGATTTAACACCCTACAAGGCTATCAAAAAACATCTAGTTCAAAGAGAAAAAACAAGAATTGCTTTCTTTTCTTCTTTTCTTATTTGTGGCCAATGAATAACCAGGAGAATAAAAAAGGGTTTAGGATTTCTCTTTTGATTGCTACAAGGTGGGTGTTCTCATATGTCCTGTTTATATCCTAAAGATGGCATCAAAGTGTTCTCACCTTTTTCTGAAACTTTTTTTTTCTTGAAACTTGATCTCAACTTTTTGGTTGAATGTGGGGCTCAAGAGAGTTGGTTTTGTATGTAATACGTAATAATGAATGAAGGAAGAGAGAAGAAAATTGAACAAAAAATTTGATTACGATAATAAAATGATGTAAGAAAATAAAAATGAAATAAAGTAAATTAAATGATGGAAACAAGTTAATATAAATCAAGAAAAACCACCTTAATTTCATAATTAATTGGCTCAAAGCATGTTGGTTTATGGATAGAAGCCTTACAAAGTCCTCGTTGCTTTTTAAGACTTTTATAGTCGAGAGTAAGAGGCAAGTCGGGATGATCCTGATGGCATGAGTTACTCTCCTTTTGTAGTTTGAAGAAGGTGTGGTTCCACAATTGAATACAATGTGGAACTAAAGAAAAAATTGACAAATGCGTCGTTGCCAGGTTCCAAGTTTCGAATGAGAAACTCATAAGGTTACATTAGACAGTTGACAACCAGCATAAAATTTGTTGAACAAATATGACATTTGATAGAGTGTAATGGAAACAAAAGATTCATGTAGTTGACCCTACCTAGTGAGATAAAGGCTTGGTTTGTTGTTTGTTTTTGTTTTTGTTTTACATATGTGATTGCATTGTCTCAATTGATTTCTGATCATTATCTCCCATTGATATTCATTTGGGAATGGCCTCCTGATCATTATCTCCTGTTGATATTTATTTGGGAATGGCCTGTTGTTTTTGATTTCCTATATACTTTCTGGGTAAGTGGAACCAAAATCTGCAATTGATATTCATGATTTTGGAATTCTGTTGGAAAGGATCCATGCCTCAAAAGCTTCATTCAAAAATATTTGTTCAGGGAAGTGTTTGTTGTATGCTTTTAGATATTAATTAGTGACGCATTTGATATTTTTTCTCGTTTTTTTTCTGAATTTTTTTAATATAATGTCACATTCTTCTCAAGCAATAATTTACCTTGAATCACTTCCTACATGATCTCAAACTAGACAGTTATTCATCTAGAAAATGTCGGTGCTTCAAACTAACCCAGCTGTTAAGTAATTTTCTTTGATTCAGGAGCTTTTGACAAGGCACAAATCAACTGTAACTGAGTTTCTTTCTGCAAATTATGATTGGGTATGTAAGTCTACTGTCTCATTAGATAAAATTTGCTTTTCATTTCCTGGACGTCAAGTTATAATATACTCCTCCCTAATTAAAGTGCATTGTTAATTTAACCTCAATAGGTAATTTTTACTCGAGATTAAAATCATTTCAATTTAATTAGGCTCTGTAACATGGTTCGTCAATGTTTTATAGGAACATCTCTGATACCTTTTTGTTCTCTGGAGTGGTCCTTCAATGTATTTTGTATGCAATATCAGTGTAACTTTATTCCTGAAACTCCCTGAGTTCATTGTTTTAAGAACGAATGAATAGGAAAATGCCGTTTTCCTAAAGGCATGATCTGAGGGATAATAGGGTGAATCTATGCAATATTACTGTGGAGTTGGATTTACTAAAGGGAATCACTTGTGCTTGTTTGAAATTGAAAATGAAATTGCATGCTTTACTTATTATCAACTGCTCGAAGCTTGCTATCCACTATGAACAGTGTTTCTTTTTCTGCATTCAGTTTTTTTCAGAGTTTAAAGAGAAGTTGTTGTTGTCATCCAACTACGCAACAACAAGACTAGCTATCCAGGTGTTCCATCTCTCTTATATTTCCATCTGTAATGCACGTTTGTTGATTGCAGAAGCATTTTAACCATATTTAGCTATGAAATTTTACTATGGATCTTTCACTTGTAAATGTATGCGTTGTCTTATAACCGTTGCTCTTTTAGCTTCTGGGAGACATTTTGTTAGAGCGAACAAACTCTGGAGTTATGATGCGATATGTGAGCTCAAAGGATAACTTGATAGTCCCAATGAATCTTTTGAGGGTATGAATTATCTTCTCATTGGTGCAGTTTATTTTAAGAGATTGATATTAAGACTGCAGTCCCTTTAGTAGTGTCAAATTTTGAGGTTGTGTATATTTGGACGCTAGTGAATGAGATACTTTGAAGCTCTAATAAATTGCAAGGGAAATGGTGCTTATTTGTTGATCTCAATTTCTTGTTTTTTGAAGGAATTTGTTGATCATAGTTAGTCCACCATATATGAGTCTTTATTCTGGACATTATTCTTGTTCGAATGATTTGTGATTAAGAATTATGTTATCTTTTTCTAAGAGGGTGTTTAGTTTAATGTTATTGTGACATTATGTCATATTATTTAGAGTAATTAATTATTTAATTTCAGTATATATTTATATAACATTAAGACCCTGTTTGTTTTCAAATTAAAAATTAACCTGGTTTAATTTTAATCAGGCATATCACATCACGCCTAAAATTTAATATTAAAAATTAACTTTATTTCACATCCTACACGCATTACTAAAATAATAATTAACTTATATCACATTCCTCACATATCCCAACATAATAATAAACTTTATATCATATCCCTCACATACCTCAACATAATAATTAATTTTATTTTACATCATTCACAACTTTCGATAAAAAAATCTCTATCCAAGTTTAATTTTAATCTTTTTAAATTTAACCTTACAAATAAACAGATTCTAAGTATTTTATTTTATGAAATGTATATATGATCTTATAAAAAATTATAGAATTATCACTCAAAAAATGACATTTAGATATCAAGACATTTAAATAACACTACGTAATATCAAGATAGCATTAAACCAAACGCCCTCTAAAAAATTACAAAATTTTTACTCTAGAATGACATCTAGATATCACCTAATTGAGTAACATATAGATGTCATTGTAATTATGGTAATAGAGAATGTGAAGTAAGATGTTTTTTCGAGAAAGAGGAACTTTAACAAAAGTGAATTAATAATATTGTCATTTTTTAATAGATTGCATTGAATCAAACAAACAATGATTTATAGATAATATAGGTGTTTAGATAATATGGATATGTTAGATAAAACTACCATCTAAATTCCATCAAACCAAATATATCCTAAATCAAGTTTACCGATACCCTGTTGTTTTTCTCAACATCATCAAAATCAACAATTCAATGCATGCTCACCAGTCATCTTTTCCATTTGATTTCCAAGCGTTGGGGAAGGTGGGTAATGATTGAAATTTTCTTCTCATCATCTGCCTTTGGTTATATTCTTAGTTTTTGTTTCCTGCTCGCATTGTCCTAATAAGAGAACACTTCAAACTTTGCTAAACGACTTCTGCATTTTGCATACTAATAATTTTGTTCTCTTTTCACTCATTTGTACTGCTTCATGCTTATTTTTAAGTTTTCAGCTATAAACATTTTTTGTCTCCATGTCTTATGTTCCTTTTGAAGCTTTGTTGCTACCAGCTTCTACATGCGTACATTTGTTTGCATGAAAACAGATTTGTTACAATCCAAAAGTAATATGGAATTCCTAAACATAACAATATTTCTGAGTTATTTTCTCAAAGTTCAAAGCATATGGTCTTCTTTTGATGAAATTATTCTGCCACAGGAAGGAAGCAAAAGCATCCAAAGAGCATCATTTCATGTATTCAAGGTATTCATTCTTCTCCATTCTGCTTTATTATTTGCATAACCATTGCGCTTATATTGCGATTACACCTCCTAACTTTCAGCTGTTCGTTGCTAATAAAAACAAGTCAAAGGAGATAATATCTATACTCATCACTAATAGAAACAAGCTAATAAGGCTCTTGGACGAGCTCAAATTAGAAAAAGGTTGGTACAAAGTCTTTTTTTTTACCCCCTTTTGCTGCGAAATTTGAAAAATTATATTTCAAATAACTGTACACATAACACTCAAAAGTCTTTTGTTATTTGTTTTATCTCCAAAGAAAAATATTATTTGATGAATAATTATTATTCACCCCCTAAATTGTATATAATTTTTTACCATTTATTTGAGAGTGTATTATAATTATTTATCAGGTGATAAATATTAGTATGGTCTTTGAGAGTTAATAATGACAACTTGAGGTAAATCCCCTATTATATTATTTGCCTTTTATTTGGGAGTGTATTGCAATTATTCATGAGAGATAAGAGTGAGGGGGTAAATATTTGTTTTTAAGGATAAAGATAATTTTGAGGGTGACCTATAAATCTCATATTACATTTTAGGAGATTTACATTCTTAGTCCAATAAATGCTTTTCTTTGCAGACGAGGACGAGCAATTTGAGGCAGACAGGCTTCAAGTTGTTAAAGAGATTGAAGAACTAGCCCTCTAACCAGGGGTTAGTTGCCCCTTTTCTGAGTTCAGGCAATTCTTTTTGTTCTAATACTGTAGATCTCTTAAGCTTGTTTATTAGCACTATTTGTTTCTTAATTTCTTCACTTCTGACGATTAGTTGCTGCTCATAACCCTCCCCAATGCTTTTATGATTCTTCTCAAGAAGAATTTTATTTGATTATACTTTCTTTATTTTTTTTATATATGATGCTGAATGCTGTCTTCAAAGAAAAAAATATAAATAAAATAAATATTATAAAAATAAAAATATTAAGATAAATGTGTGGATATACACGAAAGAATAGAATGAAAAATGAATATATTCAAAAGAAAGGTAGTATTGCACCAATTAAAAATACACTTAAAGAAAGTCAGTTTAGATGATTTGAACATATAAATCGTAGGCTGATTGAAATTTTAGTTAAATTGTAGGCTGATCCCACCTAATGTGATTAAGGTTTAGTTGTTTAGTTTTGTTTAGTATACTATCTGTACTTTTTGGTAATAGATGGTCAAAGCTACAATTCAAAAAAAAAAAAAATGCCATTTCTTTGAGGCGCACCTGCGCCATCACATTACTGTACTGTTCGTAAAATATTATAACTGTATATCAAAAAATATATATTATTATATAAATATCAGAGTATAAGGAAATTTCTTTAGATTTTCAAAATATGTATATACTCAACTTGATGTATTTTCAATAATGTTATAATATTTTTTATATAAAGATATTATTATAATATTGTGTTTTATTTTTTAAAAAAGTTTTGTTTGGTTTAATTATATATTTAGATGGCATTGTAAAAATTATAAAATTATTATTTTAAAATAACATTAATATATCACTTAAATTTAAATGACATTTAAATATTATTCTAACTTAATGAATAGATATGCAGTTAGATTGATTTTTTATATAATGATAATAACTCAAATAAACATTTAAATAACATAAATAGTTTTGGTAGCACTGAAACAAATATTCTTAGTGAAAAATACAGGCAAGTTGATGGACTAATAAGCAATGCCAAAATTTTAAGATGAATAACATGAAATAGCAAAAAGACCTTCTCTCCAACAAAATCTTAAGTGACGACTACGTAGAGACCTCATTTGTAGTGTGAATTGCAAAAATTTATCAAATTTTTTTTAAAAATTATGAATTAAAATACAATTAAATTAACTATAGAAATCTGTCAACAATCAACTTTAATCAATAACTTTTATCTGAACTATATAACATCACTTATATGAATCCATCTTCGTGAGTTGCATTCCTTGATTTGTTCAACAAATTAAGTTCAGCAAATGAGACTAGTAAAGTCTACGATGAAGTAGTGATTTGCAGAGAAGATTAATGGTTTATTAATTTATAATAAAAAGTAGGGGAAAAAAAAAGGCAGAAAATATTAAAAATGAAAGATTTGCAATTGTAAACTCTTGTAATTATGCCATCAAATGTAAAATAGAAACAAAACAAAGGCTTATACAAGGACATAGCTGTCTCCAGCTTAAAGTTGGACCAAGATTTGAACTCAAAATTAGATGTCAAATTTTAGAACTTAGTGAAACCAATGAGTTCCGAGTCTCGATCAAGTCACAATAAAGTAAAAAAAAAAATTGTAATTAAAGGGGAAAATGATTCAAAATTGAGCAGGTTGAGTTTCAATAGAATGTCAAAAATGAACACAAATTTAGGTCCAACCTTAATCTGGAAATCAAGCAAGTTGAATATTAGCCACTTAATTTGACTCGAAAATCGAAGATAACTCGAAAATTAAATCAAATTTTTAGATTGAATCAATCTCGATTTAATCCAAACGAGCCAACAACAAGCAGTTTTTTTGGCTCAAGATTTTTATCAACCCAATCTTAAGCCGACAGGATCAGATTGAGATGGCTCGAAATCGGATTAATTAAAAAAATAAAAAATATTATTTATATATATATATAACTAAATTTAATATGTTAGTTTTTGCAATATTCTGATGAAAGATTTTATTAGTATTCCTTCCATAGTCTTTATTTAAATCATATTTATTATAAATTAATTTTTTGTTTTTATTTTTAAATAATAAATCAAAACGAATGTCATAGTTTAAGTTGATTGAATCAACAAATACATTTATACATAATGCTTGGCGAAAAGATCGAAAATCAAATCGATTTTAGCTCGGATCAAGCTTGAATCGATAACAAATGAGCCAAACTTAGTTCAGGTCGAGATTTGTTCGAACTTTTCTCGTTCATTCTTTGGATCAAATCAAGATCAAATTAGAAACTTTCAATTCAACCTTGAGCCGAAGTTGAATCAGCTCAAGATCGAATCGTTAACAACCCTATCTGCAACAAGCAACTCAAGAGTAACCTGAAAGTTATGAGTTCAAATAACATATGAAAGGTTAAAAGCATAATATTAGAAACCTCCAGCAACATATGACATACGTAGATAGCAGTAAAATTATGGGCATATAAGTGATTCTAACCTCTTTAAAGACATCACTGCGAGAAGCCTCTTTAAAACCCTGCAGCCAAAAGTGAGATGAAGATGTGTAGGCGCCAGCATAAGTATGTTAGAGAGAAGAGACACATGAGAGAGAGAGACCAGCTTATGAAAGAGCTTCAATGAAGCAATGTTCGATTCGCTAATTTTCGCTCGGAATGTCTGAATTCCATACTTCTTGACAGCAAATGCCATCATCATCAACACGGACTCTTCTCCAAGTCCTTTGCCGCGACTACCTTACCAGAAAATTAGAAAAGTATGAAACTAGAAAGCTATAAGTCTATAACACTCGGGTTATTGTACAGATACTCCTCAAGGAGCAGAATAGTGTATGCTCCCTGTCTACCGTCTCAATGGTATTTAATCACTACTCATGATATCAAGTATTAAAACATACAAAATTAAACCAGCAAACATATTTAGGAAGCCAATAACTAAGTTATCAGCTAATGGTGTGCCACAGATTGAAATAAATTAAATGCGAACAGAAACCTTTTAGGCTCAGCTATCATGATTTCAATCTCTGCCACTTGCAAGACATCCGGGTCATTCATGTATATGTTTACATCACCCACCATTGCTGCCACCAATAACGTCAATAATAAGCAATAACTATAAATATAAAGTCAGTTTTATTTGCGAATTTGCATGCTCAACATTAAATTCTTCACTCATTTTACCCCAACAATATGACAACTAGACCAATGATTGCTTTATTGCTCAACATTCAACTCCAAAGTAATGCCCCATTGACTTTGATTTAGTGTAACCTGCCTGACCGTCTCGTTGAATCCTATTCTTAGATACTGTACTCTAATCTCTTCCTTAGGCACTATCTTATTGAACGTAAATTGCCTCTCAAACCATGGAAGAATCAATTCACTATTCACTTGAATCTAGGTCACTAATCAAAGAATGCATCATCAAAACAACAAACAAATAAAAACCAAGAAAAAAAAGGAAAAAGTTCAACATTTACAGAGGCTGAGATAAGATCACATTGAAAACAAAAAGGGGACAAATCCAAGAGAAAGCACAGTCAGTTTGCCAAATTATTTTTGGAAGTAAAGGGAAAACAACAGATCAGACGAAAAAAAGGAGTAAGAACAAGCGGTTTAATTGACACATAATTAATTTGCAGTGCTTTTTTTATGGTTCTCAAGAAACATTAACAATTGGAAGGTAGAAGACAATCAAAATGTTTTTCCCATCATTAATTTTTGAATTCAAGTGTTTGATGTTTGTTTTAGGTCATTTTTTCCACGTCTAGATATAATGGTGTGAAAGATTCCTCAATGTTGGCACTCTATGAAGTTGCATGCGATGGCAAATTTTGGACTCTTAACTAAAGTCCGGCTTATCCTATCAACGATGCCATTATGAAATTTCACAGCAAGTAGATAAAACAATTCACAATAATGCCAATATGAGGGGACTTTTTAGCATAGTCCTCTTATGCAAATCCCTTGAGCTTGATAGTGCTTATTGAAGAAGCCCATGTATTCATCTTCATTGTCAATGGCCACGCAATTGAGAGACCTCATTGTCTCTCTTTCCATCGATAATTGAAACTACATGACTTTGTCAAAAACTTCATTCTTCAATATCAGAGAGTACGCCCATGTCTTCAAGAAGTAGTCATTAATGGATGTCACAAAATAGAAGGCTCCACAAAATGGCCTCTAACTTCACAAACATTAGAGTATACCTCCAAGGAAAGCTCCTTTCTCTCCGAGGTTAGATTCACAAATGAGGCTCTTGTCTACTTTCCTATAAGTCAGCCAATAAAGTGATCAAGTTTACCTTTTAGTAGCACGAGGCTTCTTCTTTCAAGAACTTCTAAGCCTCTCTTGCTTATGTGGCCTAGCCTCTAATACCACGACTTCTCTTAAATCCAATATCCACCTTCAGTATAATCTCTTCCAGCAGAAGCTTGCATTGAAGTTGATTTTCTGATGAATAATTGAAACACAATGTTTCCATACCCTAAATAGCCAAACTTATACTTTTTTATAATAAGCTGCCAATTATACATCCATTTGAGGTTTTCTGCTTAAGTCTGTGTATAGAATGGTTTTTTTTCCTCACTTCTTCAAGCTCCACGGTTAGTAAATGGAAAAGATTAAAAAGAAATGATTCATCATGGTTTCCCAGTACTTTACAGAGAATTAGGATTAGTGGAGTTTAGGCACTTCAAGATCATAAATTTCTTGTTGCATTTTTTCCACCAAAAGCAAGAAAAAGGCATCTAACTTCTTTCAATTTCTTATATGAGATTGTCAGTGGGATTTAATGTGATCTAAAAAAATATCTGGAAAAATTATTGGGCTATAGGATTTTTATAAGCCTATCCAAGTGCAACGCATCAGCAAGCGAGAACAATGGTAGAGCAGAGTGAGAAACGCTTAATTATCATTTTTGCTTCATATAGACATTTTTTCTTTAAATAGACTCTTTTTACTTCATTTTAGGCAATTCTTTGATCGTTTGAAGATTTTTTAGAAGAGTTCCCTCGAAAATTCAAATAAAACTACCAGCAATATGGCAAATCAGATTTGACAAGAGATTAGAAATAACGGTTATGTGTGACAACAACAAGCCATCAGCATTATTGACCTCTGTCATTCATTATCCCTAAAATATGTGAATGATGTGGAGTATTCAGACAATGATCACCCACCTGAAGCCTTCTTGTAACATGGAGAATCTGTCAGACCTCCTACTCACAAGAGAAAGAAGCAACTAAAGGAAGGAGAGTCATCAACTGAGAGTGTGTGAGTCTTTTATCCTTGTGCCTCGCATAGCTATAGGGGAGAAGAAATTTTGCTGTGATCCTCCACAGAATCAACTAGGAAGAAACACCTTGTAATTCCACTTCGTAGATGAAGCTAGTTGAGCATCCATGGGTTTATGACTTTAAGTTTATCATGTTAAATCTAGTGGTCCAATGTACTTTCTCTACTGTTCTCTTCAGATTGAAGTCTAGAAGGAAGTTTTTTCCTTTGCTCTTCTGAAAGACGGTCTCTGTAAATAAAGTGTTTCCCATCGACAGGCTGCGTGCGCTCCTTGTTGGAGTGCAGCAGCCGTGTTCTAGCAGCAGCGATAACGAAATTAAATTAGACGAGTATCATTAAACAAACCTTCAGTATGAGGCTCTCCGCAAACGAATCCTCCCCTTATCAGCTCCTTGTCCAGCACAATAAACGTATGCTCTGCGTCAAAATCCACATCGCACCTCATTAGAGGAAGGAAGAAAGTGAGGAAAAGGAAATGGATGCAGGGAGGGTTTACTTTTAGGGTCCTTAGTCCATGAGAGATGCATCTCGTACTCTTGATCTAGGGTTAGGGGATCGGAGCCAGTGGCAAGGAGAAGCTCCGGATTCTTCATCCACTCGTGATACCTTGGCACGTGCTCCCTCATGTACGGAACCAGCATCACCTTCTTCCCTTCCAGCGCATCGACGCTCTCTAGGCCGAGATCCATGGCGATGAGCGATGCCGACTCACTCCCCGATCTCCCTAGTTCTTCTGCCGTGCAGGGAAGCCAACTACCGAGCAACCGAAAGGCGAAAGCTAGGTACACCCTTCCTCTTAGGCTGCAGACGAGTCGAGTTCGTTTGCTCAAGTATTTATAGTTATTAGGGTAAATCAACATCATTAATTTTTTAAAAATATATATAATTTAATTGTTCGAATAATTACCTACATGCCACACAATTTAATTTTATTTATGCTTTACCTATCCATTCTTAGTTAATTATGCTATATATATTCAGAACATTATAAAATCTTACATACACACATTTTAATTTATTTTTACTATAATAAGTAATCATAATTTTTCAATAACCTAACTATAGTTAGATTACAAAGAATCTGACTCATTCATCGTATTATTTTAAAGATATTTAAATATATTTTAAGTGAAAATCTTAAAATCTTAATATTTAGGTGGCGGCAAAGGAAGGAGACATCCACGATGTAAATTGATTTTAGGACAATTCAGCGCTTTGTGTGGTATTGAGGAAAAGAAAAATATGTACTATTAAGAGTAAAAATATAATTTTAATGATTTACTAACAGAATTTTTTTTTTCAAATAAATTTTAATTAAATTTTAACTCAAATGTGTGTATGTAAGATTTTATTTTTTTTTAAGTGTGCATAGCGTAATTAACTAAGAATGGATAGGTAAAACATAAATAAAACTAAATTGTGTGGCGTGTAAGTAATTATCCCTTAATTGTTTATCGAAAATATTTTTTATAATTTACAGAATATATATTAATTATTATAAATATATTACATTTAAATAAAAAATAATATTCTAAAGCACAGATTCACAAATGGCGATTCAAATTCAATTTATGTTGATCTCGTTTCAAGTTAGTTGACTTTGAGTCACTAGAAAATCAAATTGAATTTGAGATGAGTAAATTTCAAGCAAGTTTTAAATTTCGAGCAAAATTTATAGCTCTATTCCTCCAATGATCAATAAAAAAATTAATATTATGTAATAAAATTATTTTATTATTAAAATTATATGTATGAGAAATAAAATTAATTTTTATTATTAAAATTTATGTATAATACAAAATAAATATAAAATATTAATAAAAATATTTAAATAAAAATGAAGGTTTTTTTTATTAATCAAATGAGATCCATATAGAGAATAGGGCGAATTTGAGTCAGATTTAATAAAACTTATACCCGCCCTCGCTTTTTTTTCATCATTATGCATATTTACCCCATACTGACTTCTGCCTTGCCCTGCCAGCTGCCACACCTTGTTTCTTCCAAAACCTATACCCGCCCCTTTCTATCTCATTTCATTTCTATAACTCGTGTTCACCCCATACATCTTGCCGAGCTCCACCTCGCCTTAAATCCATTAGTAATAATTTATTTTAAATAAAAATAAAGAGATAATATCTAATTAATTTTTTTTTATTTTAAACTTATTTAATAATATTTTATTACTAGCATGTTACAAATCGAGGCATACATAATTTAGTCATACTCGAATTCGTCCAATTTCATAACAAAGCAGGATGGGTCATGAGTCGCGAATATAATTGTAGGACTCATATTCACCTCATTAGAGGTTGGTCACAGCAGGTTAAATGGATATAGATATAAATTGCCAACCCTTATACTGCGAATGGGAAAGCTTGAACATAGCTCTGAACTCGTTTCAAATAATATTTAAAAAGTATTCATTTGAAAATAATTTATTATGTTTATACAATTTATTTAAATATTTTATAGATATTAAATTAAGAAATAAATTTGAGAATAAGCGCGAGTGAAGTTTGATTAGAAATGAACAAATTTTTATGGAATTAAATCTAACTTTTACTTGTAATTTAGGAATTTGAGTTTAAACTTTTGTGCTTGTAATCCAAATTAATGACCATTGATGATGAAGATTATGTTCAAAACTTCAATTATATGAAAACTAGATTTAAAACCTACTCATTATAATTATATGATATTATTTGCATTAAATAAATATTTGATGTTTTTTAAGTACATATATATAGAATAAATTACACCTAAGTTCTTGAATTTAAAACTTAATAAAATGTAAATACATATTTGCAAAATTATAACATCAAGACCCTAAGTTTTAATATAATTATTAAATAAGTCCTTTTTTAATTTTTTGTTATTAAAAATTTTACAATTACTATTATACCCTCCTCTCTCTCTATTTTTATCTCTCTCTCTTCTCACGAATACCCCGCGCATGCGAGGCTACATGGTCGGCTGCGTCTAGCAACCCTCGCGCGTGTTGCAGCAAGCCGCGGTCATCCCCACGACCTTGTGTGGCTTGCGTGAGGGCTGCCGGACGACCACGACCAGCCACGCTGCCTTGCATGCGCGGGTGACAGTGAGGAAAGAGGGAGGAGAGTGGGGTATAATAGTAATTATAAAAAATTTTAATAATAAAAAATTAAAAAAACTCACCCGAATGTTCTAGTTTTGGAAACATGAACTTGTATTTTGTTAAGTCTTAAGTCAATGACCTAGGCTCTGTTTGGTAATAAGAAAAAAAAAAAAAGATTTGATTTGAATTTTTAGTCATTTTTGAAAAATATGTACGATGTAAAATAAAGTAAGTTAGTTATATTAAAAATTGTGTAGGATATAAAATAAAGTTTATTGATTTATTGTGAATTGTGTTGGATGTGAAATAAAGTGATTGTTTAATGTTGGAATTTGTGTGAGATGAGATATAAAATAATTTTTAAATTTTTTTTTAAAATAAATTTAAGATTTTAGCCATGATTTTTAGCCAATTGCCAAACAAGGCAATGTAATTTACGTATCACATGATATGAAATACTAAATTTAGTTTGTTTGTTATAACTTTTAATTTTATGTTGATGAAATTGTAACAATGAGATCCTTTTACTTTTAAAATGCATTCAATCAAGTAGCAAACATGAGTATATTGAGTTATTTTAATGATTAATTCTTTAAAAGGAGAGAAACATTTGTCCAACTTTGTTGCATAATCTATCTAGAGTGTGACACTTCCACCTTCCACTATGCCATCAACAACATCACTCTCCTTCCTGATCAGAAATAATAAAGGTAGTTCATCCCAAAAAAAAAAAATATTATAAAGATAGATAACTTTTATTAACTAATTATGTATGAGAAAATTCTACTTTTAGCTTTGTTTGGCAACTGATTAAAAAAAAAGACTTATTCTAGTCATGGCCAAAATCTTAACTTTATTTTTAAAAATCTTTAAAATTTATTTTATATCTCATCGTACACAACTTTCAACATTAAACAATCACTTTATTTCACATCAAACACAATTTTTAATATAACAAACAAACTTTATTTCACATCATACACATTTTTCTAAAAAATTTTATAAAAAATTTTCAAATCATTTTTTTTCCCTCCAACCAAACAGAGCCGGATAAGAACCCATAAGAAAAACTCTTCAAAATAGTTAATTGCTTCAACCATCTTCACACCATATGTGGCAAGTGACAGAAAATTTTTTGCAGGAACTAAACAAGAAATACTCAAACCCAACTTTTAGTGTCACTCCACGATTTATATTTTTTTTACTATTGGAACACATTTTCAACAACCCTTTCTCAATATCAAGATTTTTTTCTACTACGTCTTTTGCAATTTTTCTTTGACGGCTAATTAGCCTTTAGTAACTACTCCAATCTATAGGTTGCTGACGACTATCAATGCGTCTATTATCGAGCATAATATAAGAAGTTATAAACCACTTTCCCCCTTATAACGCCTTTTGTGCTGATAAATAATTCTATCTACACCTAAAACGACAATTAGATCTCCTCCAAGTTCAATATCTTACGGTTGAGAGTTTGGCACCCTGCAGTGACTCCCAAGTGTAATTGCTTTTGTACTTATGGTAAACAGATCGATTCGCTTGAAATTCGATCTTTTTTAAACCCCACTTAACTTCCAAGCAAAGATCAAATCCACTACTCTTCTTCAATCATCATAGCTAAATTATTTTTGGTTCAAGATTCAAAATTTGATTTGAGAGCTACAAATTACTAAAAATAATGACATCAATCTCACATTAGCATTTCCAATCCCTCCTTTCCTTAACTTCAAAGCCAAGCACATCAATCTCACATCCCTTTCCCTCCAACCTCCACCTTCATAATCCCCTCAGTTCGTCGCCAGTCTACAGCCATTTCCGCTACTCTTCCCTCCCGGCGGCCATGCTCTTCCTCATCTTCCTCCTCCTAACATCTCCGGGCGCCGGCGCCGGCGCCCGCTGCTCGCCGGCCACCGCACTCAAAACCTACGAGAAGTGCATGAACCTCCCCACCCAAGACGCCTCACTCGCGTGGACCTTTCACCCGCGCAACGCCACCCTCGACCTCGCCTTCTCCGGCACCTTCATCTCCCCCTCCGGCTGGATCGCCGTCGGCATCAACCCTAACTCTCCGGCGATGTCCGGCGCACGCGCACTCATCTCCTTCGCCGACCCCAACTCCGGCGCCCTCCTCGTCCTCCCCTTCATCCTCGACCCCTCTACCAAGCTCCAACGCACCCCCCTCGTCTCCCAACCGCTCGACCTCCCCGTCCTCTCCTCCTCCGCCGCCCTCCTCCGCTCCCCCGCAGTCGGCGACGGCGCTGCCATCCACATACACGCCACCCTCCGCCTGTCCCCGAACCGAACCCACCTCCACCTCGTCTGGAACAGGGGCCTCTACGTCCAGGGCTACTCCCCCACCATCCACCCCACCACCGCCGCGGACCTGGCATCGAGGGCCACCGTCGACCTCCTCTCGGCCGCCGCTTCTCAGGCGAGATCGACCCTCCCGGACTGGTTCCGCTCGGCCCACGGCGCCATCAACGCGGTGTCATGGGGCTTCTTGCTACCGGCTGGGGCCATGGCGGCGAGGTATCTCCGGCAATGGCCGGGGGTGGGGCCGGCGTGGTTCTACGCCCACGCGGCTGCGCAAATGGTGGGGTTGGCAGCGGGGGTGGTGGGGTTTGGGATGGGGATTGCGATGGGGAGGGCGTCGGAAGGCGTGGAATACGGGATGCATAGAGGGCTGGCGGTGGCGGCCGTAGCGGCCGGGGGGCTGCAAGCGGCGGCGGTGATGTTCCGGCCAGGGGCGGCGCACCGGCTCCGGAAGTATTGGAGGTCGTACCATCATTTGGTCGGATACGGGCTGGTGGTTGTGGGGGTGGTCAACGTGTTTCAGGGGATGGAGGTGATGGGGCTCCGGCGATCGTACGCGAAGCTAGCGTACTGTGTGGCGCTGGCGACGGCAGCAGGGGCGTGCGTGGCGTTGGAGGCGAACGCGTGGGTGGTTTTCTGCCGGAAGGCTGAGGAGGACAAGGTTAGGAGGGAGGAGGTTGGAGACGGGCGGCGGATCCGAGGTGGCGGCGCCGCCGGTGCCACCGACGGCTGCGGAGGTGGGATGGTGGTGAAGGGAAAGGGGATTTTGTAAATTGGAGAATTTTTTAGATAAATTTCGCATCTTTGTGGTCTCGGTGAGTAAACGAACGTATATTGATATTAGATTAAAAATTAATTTATATTATTTGCAGAATTAATTCAAAAGTTTTTTTTATAATAATTATTTCTAAAGTTAATAAAAAAAACAAAGAATAGATAGACATAAAAATGTCTAAAATTTGTTTCAATTGTGCATTAGCTTCTTCGAATTGGTTATTTTCCGCAAAACCGATTTACAATCTTCAAAAGAGAAATGCTTTATAGCTCTATAAATGATTTAAAATTTTATATGAAACTTTAATTTCTCATTAAAAAAAATAAAAAAAAAATGACGCGCATTAACTTTTCTAAAAATAAATCAATTAAACGTGGCCTACTCAGTTTGAAATTATATTTAATGTTCATTTAAATGATTTATATGTTATCTTCCTACTTAAATATGTTGCTTGTCAAAATATCTCTCTTATGTTTCTTTTCAGTGAAAACAATTCATGCATTATAATGGGCAAATTTCAAATTTGATCATGTTTAATTAGATACGAGTTGAGCATATACGAGTTTAGATTATAAATGGGTTACCTTAATTTCACCTATAAAAAAGAACCTGAATAAGGGTTAGCATGTTGACTCAATTATAACCCGTTAATAATACATTTATCAAAATTAATATTTATTTTTTATTTTCAATATTAAATATTATATAATTGAGTTATATTTTAATATTTTAAATTAAAATTTATGATTATATTGATTTAAAGTGAAAAAAATAAAAATATCAAATTCTGATAAATCAAAATTTATAATAAATAGGTTAACATATTTAGGTAGGTAACTTGTTTATTTAAACAGTCGGGAATAAATTTTGATGCTTGACTTATTTAATAAATAAGTTAAATTCGAATTAAGTTTAAATGAATCGAGTTAAAAGTTGAGATGATTAAAATCTAACTTGTCAATTCGAATTGCCATCCCTAATTTATACGATTAAAAATATCTACTAACCTCAAGGACCTTCCTATAATTTACCCATTTTTCTACTAATTGATTTGTTTGCCTGCTTATTTTAGGTCGATATATGTAACAAAACATTGCTTTGATCTTGCCCGTCCAAAGAAATATCGCCCCAATGAACGGTCAAGATCTTTCAACCCTACATCAGCGAAACGACCCGTGTTTATCAAACATATTAACAAATAATGTGCTTTGTTTGGTTGGGGACCAAATAATTTTTATTAATATTTTAAATTTATCATAAATTTTATTAACTTATTTTACATATAATAAAAATTTTAATATTAAAATTAAATTTTATTTTATATTTAACATAAAATTAAATATTTAAATTAATATTAATTCACATTTTACTTATCTCCTAAATTAAATAATTTATTTTATAATAAATTTATAAATTAATATTATTTTATCTTATACAAAAAGGACTCTCCAGCTAAACCACTCACAAAAATTCAATACCAATTGCTTTTGTATTATGATTTATCCTAATTATTCTCACCAGTATTCTTTGTGTTTTTTTTACTTATCTGATTATCCCTTTAACTTGATGTAAGTGAGCAAGCATATAAAAAATGTAAATTATTTTGTTATCTTCACACCCAACTCCTTTCTAATATAGTGACGCGCTAAAGCGAATCACACGACCAATATAAGACACGTGCCTAGGTAATAATGCTACTAATGACTATGATCATGATAATTAAATTAAAAGACACACAAGTGCATTGCAATGCTACTAATTTAAGGAAATTGAATTAATTGTGTAAATTATGCTATTTAACAATAACCACATAATCACATAAATTTTTAATGGACTTTCTAAAGAAAATTAAAATGCTCTAAGCAATTTCAAAGAAATATGGGCAAATGAAAATAGTAAACTATCAAATTAATAAAGATTAATTACTAATCCATTCAACTTGATTACCTGGATTGGTGGTCAATTAATACCAATGTGCGAGGTTTGAACTTAACATCAGCCAACTCGAAAAGAAAAGCAGAGAGAATGACATGAACAGAACATTCAAATAACCCAGAATTATTAAGCAAAATGATAATCAATCTCATTCATAATTCAGCCCAAGCTTAAGTCATAAAAGGCAGGAACAGTGAGCTGGAATAAAATGGCAACTATGGAGGAATTGAACACAAACCAAGCAATAGGAATTAATATTAATACTTCTGATATCACAGAACAGAAATCAGTGAGAAGGGGATAATGCAAGATTAAGAGAAATAAATCCTTTTAATAAGAACCTTAAGCATGGGAAACCTGCAGCCCCTCTGCGTTCCCGGAACCAAGATTCAAAGCAAAACAGAACAGAAAAACCAAGGAAACCTGCAGTCCCTCTGCGTTCCCGGTCCGAATCGACGCCACCTGCGCAGATTCACAGCGAAAGGAGCAAACTCTCCACTCGAATTCAGGTAGAAATCTCATCAACAGCATCATCCTAAAGATATCATCAACCATCCCTTTTATAGAAGAAGAAGAAGAAGAAGAAGCGGAAGTTGCCGGCCAACGCGAAGATGCTGCGACATCGTGGTTGGCGTGCCGAGAAGCTCGCGAATCTGTTGGACGTGGGCATGACCGGGCGAAACAGGGGCTCCCGAGCGAAGTACAGGCACCATCGGGCTCGGCGAGGTAGGCGCGGCCACGCTCTGGCTCGGCGAAGCTGGTGCGACCAAGATCTGAAGCGGACGCGGCCACCTCCGGGCTCGGCGAAGAGGGAGCGGCGCGGCGCGTCGTGGTGAACCGGAGCGCAGGCGCCCGAGGTGCGTGGGCGAAACCAGCGAAACAAAGAGGCCGAACCAATTTTAGGGCTGATTTCCTTTAATTAAAGGAAATTACATCCAGGTCCTTATACTTCCATTGCTTCATAAAAGCCCCAAGCTTGACCCACTTTGAATCAAATTGATTCAAGGTAAACTATACTTGAATTCAATTTGATCCAAACCATACAAAAGACTCAGACTAACCATAATATATACATGACACCAAAGTGGGCATTTCCACCGACATAAACATAATGTACGACTCCAATCAACTCGAAATAAATACAGAAATAAAGATAACTATGTACAAGCAAATAAATTATTATAATCTACGCTCGAGATGTAGATTATAATGAAGTCATCGATGCTGGTGATCTGGCGCTACATCATATAGGATTTTGGCATGAGACAAATGACTCGTATAAGATATGAGATGGCAGGATTCTATCACCTCAATGACTCGTTAACTTATTTTAGAGATACATCACTCATAACTATTTTGGAGCTGCATCACCAATGAACATCAATAATCACTGAAATTAAGTTATTAAAATAGATACGTAGAATAAAGTAACTGATATAAATGTTAGCACTTGCTTAATGTATGTATATAATTGCATATATTAATATACAACTCTACTAGCACACAAAATTTAAAATAGGGCAATTAGCTCAGGTTCTGAGTTTAACGCTTAATATCGCGCAGGTTTACGTTTTTAAAATTATAACATCGGGGTCCCTGAGTTTTAATAATTTATCAAATAGATCTTTTTAATTTATTTATTACTAAATTTTTTTAAAATTATTGTTTTATCCCTGTCATTCTCTCTCTCCTCCTGATTAGGTGCACGCGCGTGGGCTCGGCCACCGGAGGGTCGCGCAGCCGCCAGCATGTCAAAAGGCTACCGGCGGTCGCGCGGCTGCCGGCAGGTCGCGCTGGTGCCACACGCGTGCGCCGGATCGAGAGGAGAGAGAGAATGACAGGGGTAAAACGGTAATTTTAAAGGATTTTAATTATAAAAAAAATTTAAAAAGGATCCATTTGATAATTTATTAAAACTCAGGGACCCCGATGTTATAGTTTTAAAAACGTGGACCTGCACGATATTAAACATTAAACTCAAAGACCTGAACGTAATTTGCCCTTTAAAATATTAAAGTTCATGTAGACTTCATTTGTCTATGAAGAATCTGAAACCAACTACTTATTAAATTTGTTGAGTACAATACCTAAAATTAACTTGTAATAATTTTAGAGGACTGCATAACTTAGATATTTTTTATAATATTACTTATTCTAGTAATACTTTATTATAAATATATTTAATTGTGAAATTTTTTATCATTAATTTCATAATTATTTCTCAAATGGCACTTCTCAAAAGGCAACTTATGCTCTGATATGACATAAAATGAAAGTTCATCTTTAAAATTAAAATAGAATGTAAATAAAATATTAAAAATTTTATATAATTTAAAATTTATATAAAATATTAGTAAAAATAATTTTTTGAAAAAATTTAGGCCTTTTTGCCGTGTCTAGCAACTAGCATCTACCTCATTATTTTAAATAAGGGTTTTTACACACAGGACATGAAATTTACACGAAATTACGCATTTCACCATCAATTCATAAATATTACCACTATNCAATTTAAATATTTATGAATCTATGTATTTTAATTTATTTATTCTATTTAAAATTTCTAATTAGAGTGCCGAATTTAAATCCACATGACTATAATTTTTAATTGAAGTAAGAAAATTGATGTGTTTACAGTAAAAAATAAAAATATATACTAAAATTTAAATATTAATGAATTTATGTATTTTAATTTATATATAATATTATAAAGTATATGAAATATGTGAAATATATGAAATGCGTAAAATTTAAATGAATATGGTGTGATAGTGGTAATATTTACGAATTGATGGTGAAATACGTAATTTCGTGTAAATTTCATATTTTGTATGTAAAAATCCCTTTTAAATATTACTATTCTTCTAAATATTTATTTCTATAGTTTAATTTCATGATTATTCCAAGAGAAATGTTTTATACCTTTAATAACTGATTATCCATGTGATAAGGATTTCACAAAAAAAAATTAGGTTGACTATAAAATTTAGAATCATTTAATGTCGTTACGTAATATTACCCTCATTCCAAAATAGAGCTCATGCCCATCAAATTCAGACTGGGCGGCATAGATAACTACTCAAAATTACAATTTTTATTTTCTTTACTATTGACAAATGAAATTACATTGAAGGGAGAGTACGAAGAGCAATGAGATTATCGTATGCTCCTATAAAAAAGTAAAAGAATTAGTAGTTAGTATAAAAAAAAAAGAGAGGTAATAATTTAAAATGATTTAGAGAAATCATCCTACATCTACTAGTCAACTCAATCAAAGAGTTCGATCCACTAACACCAAAAAAGGAACTTGTTGAAGGCGAGTTACAAAGTCCTTCTCTCACTTGGTGCACTAGAAGAAAAGGAGAAAGGAAAAGAAAAGAGTAGAGTGTGAATTTGTAAGAAATTCTTACTTCTCTTTGAAATATTTTCAATTGTTGTATAAATCTCTTTCGTTTTGAGTAATGAAAGGGTTCATAGGCTACAAGAAACTAAGCTAATGGGAATCGAAGAAATGTCCTCTTGTAACTATCAAGAAAAAAGTGAACATAGTGGTGTCTGTAATGAAAATAGTGCTCTAGGGGTTGGATGGTTGGATAATTTATAGGATCATATCACGTGTTCATCTTAGACCCATTGCATAAAGCATAATAATGATAGAAGATTCTTAGACATGCAGATATATCCAACTGTCAGAGATATTCGTAGATTTGTAAGGGGAGTAGATGGAGATCATGAGGTAGTGGATCAGGGATATACAAAAAAGCTTATTTGTCCTTTTATTGCACATGCGAGAAAGGTATCTGCAACTCGTGTAAGGTAAAAGGAGACTTCGTATTCTTTGAAAATAAGTAGAGAATGTCAGCCACTAGCACAAAAGATATACTTGACGAGTAAGTTATAACTTTAATTCTAAAGCAATTTTGCTTGTGCAGTTGACTTGTGACTATAAAAGCTAACTTATAAGCTACATGAACAGCTAAACTCTAAACCCTAAACTCTAGACAAATATTTATTGAAATTTAGTTATAATAGAAAATAGACTTATGTATATATAAAGCCCTTTCACGTCACATAATCTAAATAAAGATAGCTTATATAACACCGCACACTATAATACAAACCTACAACAAAAAAAAGTTGTAGATAGTTAAAATTTGGCTATTGTAAAATATTTGTGAATGAATCAATCGGTCACTAACTTAATCGGTGAATGTAACATCCCGTGATCTCAATGTAGAGGTATTATTCACTTTGGCTTTACGAAAATTGCGTGACTCGAGCACTTCCCAGAAGGTCACCCATCCCAGTGCTAACCTAGCTCAAGCACTGTTTTGCCCCGAAAGGTGCCTCTACTATTTGAGATCACGTTATCTACTTATACAGCTCAGGATCTCCCTCCCTTTCCGATGTGGGACGATTCATTCCTGCACCACTCTCACCACTCATTATTTGGCCTAAAAGTCTGCCAGGAGCCGCACTTTGCCTCAGTGATTCCTTTCTCTTAGGACATTACCCGGCAATCACTCCCCGCCCTCTTCGGCCACAGGCGTCACAGTGAAGCTGATGTCTAAAATAGTCGTACGATCGAGAAAGGTTCTGTCCGAGATATAATGTAATCAATTCTCAGCACATTGTCAGAACTAGTGACTGATTTGTGTAGGAGATCAGCAACTAATTCACAACAAACTTGAGATCAATTTTTATAAATAATTTTGCAATAGTATTAATTACGAAGTTTCAGGTCAATTAAGGGGCGAACCTCCATGCCATAATAGAAAACCTCCGCAAACAATTGATGAGGAACTTCCACGATTTTAATTCCTTAAAGGAGCAAGGAAGAAGGGGATGGGTCAACGGAATTAGTGAAGAAACTCTAAGGAGGCTTCGATGTGAAAAAATAATAGAAAAGTGAAAAAGAATGAGAGATGGTGGGAGAAGATAATGGTGGAAGTTTTTTGGTGGAATATGCGATTAAGAGCTATTGGTAACAAAAAGAGAGTAGGAGAGGCGAAGATGAGAGAGATTGACTATACTTGTGGTTAGTGAAGTCAACAATAATATTTTTGACTAAAGATGAGGTTCACTGAAAGCAATGGCACAATAAAAGTTTTCAAGTACAACAAAGTCACTCGATTCTGATTGCTATCTTAATTATGTTGCTGAACAACCAATCTAAGAATAATAAAAGCAGTCGCTTAGTTAACAATTCATCGGCTATTATTTTGTCACAAATGCTGATTGGCAAGTCACGCTATTTGGTATTACAAAAAATTATGGTTGGTCACATATTCAACCACCAAAAATCTCACTAACTGTTACATTAGCAGCGAAATAGAGACCAGATATGAATTTGTGATAAGTCATGATCGATAAGATTCAATCGTAAATTTTGGTTATTAATAATAATTTTCTAATGGCATAATACTTAAATAAGGAATCAAAAGTTTATTAAAATTATTAAATTCGCTATCTCAAAAACATTTTAAGCCAACATCTTTCTGAAAACTTTCATCATTTTCGATTTCAGCAAAAATTATATTATTTCGAAGTGTTTGTATCAAAACGCACTAAAACATGAAAATAATAAGTCCAACATAGACTAAAATTTGTAAATATGTTACAGAAATCCTTTTTTACTCAAAATTTTTCACAAAAAATGTAAATAAAAAAGGATTTATGAGGTGTCGCAGCTTTAAAATAGAAAGTATATATACCAATTTCAAAATATAACATTACGCACACTAATCATAATATAATTATTATTATATCTCTTTTTAAATTATATAATTATACTTTATATTATTTATATATCACATTTTGTTATTTAAAATGATATAATATGTAACGTACAAATATATAAGATGAAATTATAGATTTAAAAAATGATTCAAGTAATATGTCAGATTTGAGTGACCAGTATAAATATTATTTTTTTAAATTCTATTTAAATAAAACGTAAATAAAAATCTCATCAGCCAGTTGAAAAAAAAATAAAGATAATAATTTAGTTGCATTGACTTTAATTAAACATCATATATATAAATATATATAGATAAATTACACACAATTTTTGAATTTAAGGCTTAATAATACACAGATCAAGATTTTTGAGTTTTAATAAATTATTAAATAAGTTTTTTTTTATTTTTTTATTATTATAAATTTTTTAAAATTACCATTATACTCCTCCCCCTCTCTCTCTCCTCCTGATCCTTGCGCACGCGCGAGGCCGCGCGACCCACCGGCCTCTCTCTTCTTCCGATCCCCTCGCACGCACAAGACGAGCCGCATGACTCGCGGCTGCGCATGCGCGGGGATCGGGAGGAGAGAAAAGGGGAGAGGTATAATGGTAATTTTAAAAAAATTTAATAATAAAAAAGAAAAAAAGGACCCATTTGATAATTTATCAAAAAAAAACTCAGGATTACGATGTTATAATTTTAAAAATATGGACATGTGGATTGTTAAACTAAGAGACCTTAATGTAATTTACCCAATATATATTATTATAATAATAACCGGAATCTCGACCGTGAAGGGCCTTCGAATTTTCCTAGTTCAAACCTCCCCCAATTTGTGGGAATCCACGCGCTTCACGACGGAAGGCAAAAGAAAGCCAGTTCTCTGCCGATAAAAACAATCTCATTTGTTTTTTTTTTTTTTTTAAAAAAAGACAAATTCTCTTTATAAAATTTGAAAAAATAATTATATAAAAAGCAAAGTCTAGCCAACAACAGCTCAGTCATGTCATGGCAAAGCAAGAAATCTCATTTTTGTTAGAGCAACAATAATTTTTTGTAAATAAATTGATAAAAAAATACATATAATATATTATTCAACGAAATAATCAATTGATTAAGATTATAATTACTAGATTATTCAATAAATTGAACTTATAACTCACTGTTACATAAAGATTTGGATCAAGATCCAAGTGATACTATGGGGAGTTATCAAAACAAAAAAAAAATTTTTATAGCAAAAACATATATATATTTTTTTTAATCTAATGGGGAGAACATAATAGAAAAAGCTAATTGAAACATTTTTAAAAATAAGTGACAATCGTAAGTCAATGCATCATTATCAAATACATAACAAATTAGATTAATTTCAATGAAAATATTAAATCCTGATAATGTGAACACATACATCTTAGTCTTTGAGATATCGGAAAGATTCTATAATTGTATAATACGAGCATGTGATGGCCATTCATAAAAGTCATTGTGAACATCAACTTTATAAATAGTGAAGAGCATGGCGGGATAAATGAGAACATCATTCGAGACTTGCCCATCTTGTCGCCTCTCTCTCTCTAGAACAAGCTGAAGCTCTTGCTTAGCTCTTAATTCGAGAAGGCAACTTAATAGTGTGAGCCTTTTGAGCTTGCATCATTTTTGTAAACTCGAGTGTTCGATTTTTGTACTTTTATAAAAGTAATGGGCATTATAATTTTCATTAAATGATTTTATGATTCTTTATATTTCAATGAAAAATCTTTAATGACGTTTTACTTTTTACTTTTTTTTTTCCTATTGATTTTTTAATATTTTTATAATAACATTTTGTGTCAATATCAACCAGATAATTCTAATATGTCACGCCCAGTTGGTCAATTTATTCAATTGTATAGCAAAATTAATAAATTATTTGATACAAGAAACACGATGAACTTATCGTTGAATACAAAACATAACTTATTTATAAAAAATTCATTAAAAAAATAAAATTTTTAAAATCCAAATAGATCTCAAGGCCCCATTTATTTGAAATGATTAAAAAAAATTCAATTAAAAGTATTATTTTATTTTTTTAAAAATAAAATAATATTTTTTACATTTTATTTTATATAAATTTTAATATTAAATAATCACTTTATTTTACATTAAATACAACTTTTAATATAACTGTTAGAATTTTCTCTAACACCCCTTGCCGAACAGCTGCTCAACATCAGCCCCTTGCCGAAGAGCTGCTCAACAGCAGCCCCTTGCCGAACAGCAGCTCAAAGAGATATCACAAGATCGTACCCTCCGTACTACTGTGTCAACTCAGCATTTAAGACAGCATGAGAGCCCACTCTCTAATCATCCTTTGCAGGAGTAGGTGTCAGATGTGGCAGACTAAACCTACTATGTTCCCTCCTCTCCAAGCTATAAATAAGGGGGAGATTGCTCTCTTTAAGGACCCTTCCTTCATCTCTCTTTCTCGGGCTGAGCTGCCCCTCTCTCTATCCCTCTTGTACTCATTCGGTCTCTATTTAGAGATCAAGCTTTGTAAGAGGAGATTCGATTTGTGGATTCAAATCGCCTGGACGACGTCGTGATTTTTCCCCCAGACACTCGGGTTTTCACGTAAAAATTGTCATCTCATTTCTCTGTGATCGTGCATTTTTTGCATCAACAATAGTGCCCTCACGCAGGACCGATACCTCACTACGTGAGATCCCTTCTCTAAAACCCCTTCTCGAAGTCCCCGCTCATGGTCAAGTAAGCTTGGTGACGGGCAGTCAAGGGCAATCCCCTTCTCAAGGTCCCAGCTCACGATCATGGCGCATCGATGACTGAGAGTCAAGGGTAACCTCTTCCCTAAAATCCCTTCTTGAAGTCCCCGCTCATGGTCAAGTCTTGGTGACGGGCAGTCAAGGGCAATCCCCTTCTCGAGGTCCCAGCTCACGATCATGGCGCCTCGATGACTGAGAGTCAAGGCTTCCACGAAGCAGCTCAACCATGACAAGCTAACTACTACAGGGAGTAATCTCTTCTCTAAAATCCCTCGTCGAATAGCTCTCCTCTAACAGCTCTTCTCTGTAGCTTCCACGAAGCAGTTCAACCATGACGAGCTAACGACTGCAGGGAGTAATCTCTTCTCTAAAATCCCTCGTCGAACAGCTCTCCTTTAACAGCTCTTCTCTGCAACTTCCACGAAGCAGCTCAACCATGACGAGCTAACGACTCTGCAGGGAGTAATCTCTTCTCTAAAACTCCTCGTCGAACAGCTCTCCTCTAAAAGCTCTTCTCTGTAGCTTCCACAGCAGCCCAATCATATCGAAACTGATGACTCTGCAGGAAGGATTTTCATTGAGGTCCATCAAATCAGCATGATGAAAATTAGCACGTACATTAATGCACGTTATGCTCTGGAGGGGGACATGTTAGAACCTTCTCTAACACCCTTGTCGAACAACTGCTCAACAGCGGCCCCTTGTCGAATAGCTGCTCAACAGCGGCCCCTTGCCGAACAGCTGCTCAACAGCAGCCCCTTGCCGAACAGCTGCTCAACAGCAGTCCCTTACCGAATAGCAGCTCAACAGCAGCCCCTTGCCGAACAGCAGCTCAAAAAGACATCACAAGATCGTACGCTCCGTACTACTGAGTCAACTCAGCATTTAAGACAGCATGGGAGCCCACTCCCTAATCGTCTTTTGCAAGAGTAAGTGTCAGATGCGACAGACTAAACCTACTATGTCCCCTCCTCTTCATGCTATAAATAAGGGGGAGATTGCTCTCTCTAAGGACCCTTCCTTCATCTCTCTTTCTAGGGCTGAGCTGCCCCTCTCTCTCTATCCCTCTTGTACTCATTCGGTCTCCATTTAGAGATCAAGCTTTGTAAGAGAAGATTCGATTAGTGGATTCAAATGGCCTGGACGCCGTCGTGGTTTTTCCCCGGACACTCTGGTTTTCACGTAAAAATTGTCATCTCATTTCTCTGTGATGGTGCATTTTTTGCATCAACAATAACAAACTCATTTTATTTTATATCATATAATTTTTAAAAAATTTATATAAAATTTTTTAAACTTTTTTTTCCCTTCAATCAAATGAAAAATAAGAAAAACAAAAGATGTTTATTTAAAAATGAAAATCCAAACAACCTCCACGGGGCGGATGCCAAATTAGTAGAGTAGATTATTGTCTTTCCATCAAACAGAATGCCAAAAAAAAAAACTAAAAGGAAAGCCAATCCTATTTCTATGTACAATTTCAATGGAATTACTACTATCACAGAATCAATCGGCGAGCATGCTCAACGCATCGGCGCCGGCGCGACCGCAGTCTCCGCCATGCGAAGGCTCGCGACGCCGGCAGAAGCGGAAGACGACGATGTATCATGCGTCTTCATACGAGGAAGGTCGCCAGCGGGGCCGGCAGGTGGAGCAGGTGGGAGAGGGAGGGCGGGGGCGTCGAGGCCGGAGAAGAAGGGGTCGCGGAGGAGCTCGGCGGCGGAGGGGCGGGCGCGAGGGGTGCCGAGGCAGCGTTTAATGAAAGCGTGAACTTCCGGGTCGCGCACGCGGCCGAGGGCGGCGGGGGGTAAGCCGCTGGTCACCTTGCGGAAGATCTTGGCAACGTTGTCGCACTCGCTGTAAGGGATCTCGAGCGTCACCATCTCCAGCACGCACAGGCCGAACGAGTAGATATCTACTTGCTCCGTGTAGTCTTCTTCGTAGAGCTCCGGCGCCATGAACTCCGGCGTACCGAGGACCGAGTGGGCCAAGTGGCTCTTCCCCACAATTGCGGCGAGCCCCAGATCCCCAATCTTAACCTGCTCCCATAAATCTTAAAAAATCAAATCCTGTGATGTTAATAACAGTTTCATGAAAAAAACAAAAAAACAAAAAAACAAAAAGGAAAGTTCGGGATATTCCATCATCAGATGATCATTATGATTCAGAAATAGAAATCTATGAATCATTATAAAAAATTTTGAAGGCTGACATGGTCAGAAGGGAACAGAAATATATCAGTGTACTCAAAATTGTTGATATTCTCTTTTAATTCAAGCGTTTTTTGTAGTAATTGTCCGGTATAAAGAATTCCTTTTATCAACCGCCAGAAACGGAAGATTAAAATTTAAAGCCAGAAGCTTGAAGGCCAAATTGTTGAGAAATACAAATTAAGGCGAATTAGTAAATTAGCAAGGGCGGAAATATATGAAAATTATCATGCGAAAAGACTTGTTCAACTCGCTACATCACATTAAAACTCCAAAAACTATTTGAATAAATGAAAAGAAAAGGCATGAAGATAAAAGATCAAAATGATTATGAAGAGCCTTGTGTCACTATATAAATTCAAAAAGACTCTCAATATAATATTAACACAAAACTATAACGAGATTTCTCAATTTTTAAAATCACATCACGTGAAAAGCTATGCAGAACAAAATTTTGAACATAAACTGCATCTAGTGAGTAGTGACATATGGATGTTAATAAGAAGAGAGTGCAGTTAGCAAAAATCCATTTTAAGCACGAGGTATAAATAAACATTTCATGGTAAAAGAGATGTTTACTAACGTGAAGATTTAAATTTTTAAAATTAGTAATTAACGAAGGGGTAATTATGATATTTACAGAAGAAAGAAAGCCGCATCGCCGGCAGAAGGACTGGAAGAGTACCTTGCCAGAGTTTCCATTCATAAAAACATTGCTGCAGTTCAGATCGCGGTGAATGATGCATGGGTCATGATTGTGGAGGTATTCGAGTCCGGCGAGTATCTGGCGGCTCCACTTCTTCAATGCCTTGAGAGAGACGTGGCGGTGTTTCTTGCGGTACTCCCGGAGATTGCCGGAAGTGCAGACCTCGGTGATGAAGTTGAGCGTGCCGGCTTCCGGCTCTGTCCACACGCTGTACAGAGCGATGATGTTGTCGTGGCGTAGAGATCGGAGAAGCCGCACCTCAGAGTATAGCCTATTCAGCATCTGCTTGTCATCGATGAAGCTCCGCAAACGCACCTGGTTCCAGGCTACTTCGATCCCTTCCTCCTGGTCGAACCCCCGGTAAACCTTCTTGGTAGCACCGGTGCCAAGGAGATCCGCATAACGCCCGTACCGGCCCGTCGGATCAATCTCCTCGAAGGGCTCAGAGTCCTTATCAGCCGGATCAGGCCGGACGCACGGCATCTTCGCCAGCGCGCTGAGAAAATAAAATTAAACCTAAAAACCCTAAAAATTCAGATCTGAGATCTAATATGAGGTAATAACATCAAAAAATATAATAATGGATCGAACAGAGAATAACAAAATCGAAAAATACCAACAATTTGAGGAACACCAGGGGCGATCTGCAGATCCGGATCAGAACAAGCGATCAGATGAACACAGAGGAGGCGCAAATCACCAGAAAATAGGAAGTTCTTGATTCTCTGAGGTGCTGAACTCTAACAGCCATCTTATCTTTTCATAGGAATGTTTTAATAACACATAAACCCTAGTCTTTAGATCCATAATCCGATAAAATTCCGAGAGAATAGAAGAGGAAATAAATTGAATTAACAAGAAGAAGAGAGCTAACCAGATTATGGCGGCGCAATTTTCCTCAGGTATATGGAGGAAGAACGGTGAGCGGCGGCGGAAACTTCCTGCAAATTTGCCGGAGTAGACGACGACGATAAAGAAGGGAAATATAATGAAACCCTCCCGTATTTATAGACCAGAGCTAACCACAGGGTTAGTCATTAACCGCAGTTAACCAGTAAACCATCTCTGCTTCGCTCCCTTCGATTAGATTTCAACGGTTAATTTTTGTCAGTCGCATGCGACGCATAAGTTGTTTGTGATTGGCTTCACATGGTGCGGGCGTCCAGTTCAGCTCCATCTTTCTCGCGTGCGACAGCTCTCCCGCAATTGTAAAATGCTTAACGGAAAAGGGTGCCGTCAATCGCTAGGGGTGACATTAGCCGTCCGATCCAGGTTCTCCTCACGCTGATCTGAAATACAGCCGTTGGATCTGAGGAAGACGGCATTGAGTACAATTTAAGCATGTGAACGGAATGGGCGGAAATCGACGGAAGCTACTCGCAGAATCTGGTCAAATACTATGCCTTCAAACTGAAAAATCAGGACCGTCGAAATCTGCGATCCGAGGAAGCTGGTGGTAATACGTGGCACTTGCGGATTGGTGGAATATCTCTCCTTTATTCTGAGGATATAGTCACCGCCTTTGTAGAAGTTACGGTAAGGATCTGTGCGTTGCCTGCAAAAATGTGATTATTGCATTTTATCAAATAAAAAACATGTCAAAATTACTTTATAGAGATAAATTAAATTAAGTATTCAACTATAAAAAAAACAATTTTTCCTGAAAAATTTCAACCAAGGATAACAAAAAAGTTACTTTAAAGACTTTATTATTATTACTATTATTATTATTATTAAACAATTTTATTATTCATTTATCTCAATTTTTAGTATTTTGTATTTAACTTTTATATTTCATTTTTTTCAATCTGATTTGCTTTGGATTAATCAAAGGGTAATAAAATCTTGTTCAAGGGAATTAGTGAATTTACATATGCAAATAATAATAATAATAATAATAATAATAATAATTATGTAAAGTGCTGTTGTAAAGTGCGGATAAAATTAGTAATATAATTATTTTAATGAAACTGTCAGTTGTCATGCATTTTTTCAAATCAAATTTAACTTAAATTATGTAAAAATTGGACTACATACGTATTAAAAGTGATTTAAAGTGTACATTTTATTTTCAGCAGCATTATAGTAATTTATTTTCTTTAATTTTATGTACTAAAATGACAATCAAATATCATAAAATTAAATTTAAAATATCAATTATAAAATTTATAATAATATATTGTAAAATAATAAAGCAAGTCCAATTCATAATATTATAAAAATATCTAATTCATGAAAAATACATTTGATTCAATTTCAATTTCGATTGGATGAAACTTTTTAGACTTGGCAATTTTGAATTTTTTTATTTTTAGTTCTTACATTGTAGTCTATTCATTTATGCCCCTATTGTAATCTTACTAAATTTAATATGTCTCATGAATATAACCTCCTTCTTTTACTATATTAAAAATTTCATGATAAATATATATAACATGATAATAATGGCAATAGTGGACATAATTGTTGATTCTTTTAACTTACGCATAAAAAGACGTATTATAGAAATTCACAGCTTAATATATTTTATGTGATATCAATAATAATTATTAAGGCGTAATAACCCAATATTTTTTGCAATTAAAACCATTTTTTTACTTGTTAATTTTCATTTGATTTAAAATGATTTTAATGTATTGAAAAAAGTTTCCATATATTTTTAAAAATTGCCTTCCAATTTTAATGATGATCATAATAATAGTAGTACAAAATAAATATTATATTCTATTTAATTCAAGCATTTAAATAATACTATAAATAATTGCCATATAAAAATTTAAGAGATAATTACGTACATGCCACACAATTTAGTTTTATTTATGTCTTACCCATCCATTCTTAATTAATTACACTATACACACTCAAAATATTATAAAATCTTACATACATATATTTCAGTTAGAACTTAATCAAAATCTATTTAAAAAAAATATTTTGTTACTAAATCATTAAAATTATATTTTTACTCTTAATGATATATATTTTTCTCTTCCTTAATATCACACTAAAGCACTGATTTGTCCTAAAATCAATTCACATCGCGGATGTCTTCTTCCTTTGCCGCCACCTAAATATGATTTTAGAATTTTTACTTAAAATATATTTAAATATCCTTAAAATAATATGACGAATGGCTCAGATTTTTTGTAATTTAATTATAGTTAGGTTATTGAAAAATTATGATTATTCATTATAATAGAAATAATTTAAAATGTGTGTATGTAAAATTTTATAATATTTTGAGTGTGCATAGCGTAATTAATTAAGAATGGATGGGTAAGACATAAATAAAATTAAATTGTATGGCATGTAGGTAATTATCTCAAAATTTAAATGATATATTATTTTATTAATCTTTTTTGGCATTATGCCGGTTTAGCACTATTGAAAAAAAATATCTGAAGGCAACAGAATTATTCTCAGTCTTAACAATTTTTTTTTCTATAATATGCTTTAATACCAGGATTTTCTTCCTTATTTTTTTAGTATATCAATTTTTCAAAAAATACTTATCAGTGACCTCTCGAGTATTATTATAATATCTTGTAATTTAAATATAAAAATATAATCTGATTTAATTTTAAGAAATTATATGACTTAATATTTTTCAAAAAATGGCTTATTGCATTATTATTTCAGTCTAAGCACGCTTAATTACGAAGCTCTGATATTTGAAGTTATATATGTTATTTATTTGCACATTTTAGGAACTCTCATCTATTTTTGATATGAAATAATTTATATACGTGTGCTCTTCTCATCACTTATCACTTAATCTATTAGTTTGCCAAGAACTATAACTTTGCTCCAATAATTTCCTTTTCTTTAATCAATATTGCTCGATAATCACTCCGCTCTATTCGATAATGAGTTGTCACACTCATCTAAGCCTTAGTCTGCTCCTCAATTCAAGAAGAAACTTTAGTGTTTTTGCTCTTTCCCCTTCTCTCTATTATTCTAGGAATTGATGTGTTTCCTACCCTCCACATTTCTGCCCTACTCATTTACAATGGCTCTGTTGCTTCTTTAATTGATTCTTCTTTCAAACAAGGAAAATCAACACAAGATGATAACGTAAATCAAAATTTTATTGTTTGCTCATCGTGTTACCACACAAAAAAGTAATACGTAGAAGGGTTCAACTAAGGTTTTACTGTGTACCCATCCCATTCTCTTCCCTTCTCTTGCCCTTTTTCTTTCTTTGTCCATTGCTCATTAGTCTCTTGAATTAAGTTTGTTCAACATTCATGGGTTATATTTATCATACCCACATCTGAGTTCTCTCTTGCGAGGATTCGAATTGTTATATGAGATATTTAAAATATATAATGCTAAAATACAATAGGAACACAAATATATATATATATACAAATAGTTAAACAAATTTATGACAGGCCCAAGGTTTCAAATTTTTTATATAGGACTTTATTACAAATATAGGAATTCATAATTTTATAAATAGAAAAATATATCTGATCATCACAATAAGAAAAGAAAGATTAGGACATCCCATCAGGTTTTAGCCTGGTCCATCCTCATCAGGAGCCTTACTTTTAAAATCTGAAATCATTAAACAATAAGTTAATTAGCTGCAGATCATTAATAGTCATCTCTGAGTACATCGCACAGATGTGCAATATAATATCATTAACAATAAAAAGATGTAAAAGGAATGATTGTTAAAATTTTAATACAAAAAACCATCTTTTGATCAACACAATATCAAAAGCATGAATAAATGAACTAATAAATTTTACTAATCACATAAACTTAAAGCACATTCAAGTTAATTGACAAGAAAGTCAACCCAAAGATGAGCGTTGACATCAAATATATTTTGTTCCTCTTTATGCCACTATTTCTCTGTATACAGATTAAATAAATTTTTATAGAGATAATTACCTACATATCACATAATTTAGTTTTATTTATGCCTTACCTATCCATTCTTAGTTAATTACATTATGCACACTCAAAATATTATAAAATCTCACATACACACATTTTAACTTATTTTTATTATAATGAATAATCATAATTTTTTAATAACCTAACTATTATTATATTACAAAAAAATCTGAGCCATTCATCATATTATTTTAAGAATATTTAAATATATTTTGAGTGAAAATTCTAAAACCTTAATGTTTAGGTGACAGCAAATAAAGGAGACATCTGCGACGTGAATTGATTTTACGATAAATTAGTGCTTTAGTGTAGTATTGAGAAAGAGAAAAATATGTACCATTAAGAGTAGAAATATAATTTTAATGATTTACTAACAGAATATTTTTTTTCAAATAGATTTTGATTAAGTTTTAACTCAAATGTGTGTATGTAAGATTTTGCAATATTTTGAGTGTGCATAGCGTAATTAACTAAGAAATGAATAGGTAAAGCATAAATAAAATTAAATTATGTGGTATGTAGTTAATCATCCCATTTTTGTATGTCAATTATGGGCAAAGAGAAGACATATTTATAGAAAAAATTCAAAAAATCTATTAAATGAATGAGATTTGTCCATATTATTAATCATTATTATGGATAAAATTATTTTAACAAATATATCCTACTATGGATAAAAATTATTTTAACCAAGTTTTTATATTAGGATCGCTAACATTGACCTATGAGAGTTAAAGTAATGATATTTAAAATGTGGACTACTTTGTTAATAAGATCAAACTGGAAAGACTTTTTAGTAAATTATACTTAAATTAAACTATACAATTAATTGTGTTATATAAATAATTAATTTTTAGGAAATGAGCGTGTGAAACATCCAAAGAAAAATTTCTACGAGTCAAAATATTTTTACACATATTAGTTTACCAATAACTTTTGTATTAAATAAGAGTTAATAAATATATTTATATATATATTATCTTTAAAGAATAATATTTTATTTAATTTATTCTCAAAATTAAATATTTATATATCATTATATTTTTAAAAATTGAGGTATAATTATATATGTAAATATATAATTTTGAGAATTAAATAAATAAAAAATAAATATTTATAATTGCCTGCCTAATTAATATATATATGTATATATATTTAAAGTAGAAAAATAAATTAAAACCTTTTGAGCTTTAGTTTAAGTCCATGTGATAGATCACGTGACCTATGCTACATGTTACTTTTCTTCCAATATCTTAACAGTACAAAGTGCATGCAAACGCTCAAAAACATTCAATTTAGTTCACGGAGATGATGGAAAATGCTTAATTACTTTATTATTCATTTATAAGATCTAAATAAATAGGTGTAGAAATATATATCTATATATATATATATATAAATCGTGTAAAACAAAAAAAATATTAATATAATTAATAAGATAATCTATATATACATATATATATTGTTAGAACCTTCTCTAACACTCCTTCTCGAAAAGTAGCCCAAATCGAATAGCAGCTCAAAGAGATATTACCCGATCGTACTCTTCGTAATTGTTCTTTACAAGAATAGGTATCAGATGTGGCAGACTGTACCTATTACGTTCCTCCTCTCCAAGCTATAAATAAGAGTAAGGAGGAGAAGCTGGGATGGGCCTCTCTATTTCTTGTCGAGCTGCCTCTCTCTCTCTCTTGTACTTATTCGGTCTCCATTTAGAGACCCTTAAGTTTTGTAAGAGAGGGAATTCGATTGGTGGATTTAAATCTCCTAGATGGCGTCGTGGTTTTTCACCCGAACACTCGGGTTTTTACGTAAAAATTATTATCTTATTTTATTCTATTTTGACATATTTTTTACATTAACATATATTGATAGTAATTAAATTTTTATATATTAGTGCTTAAGGAGATTATTTGCAGCAAATAAAATGAGATTCTTTATAGTAAAGTACATAATAAATAATTTACATAACATATTTAAGTGCAAAAAAAGTAGCTAATTGTTATACAATTTATTAGTAATATACGTTAAACATTGGTATTTTATAATTAAATTTGTTTATTTATTATTTGAATATGTCACAATTATCAAAATTATGTTCACTCCGATTAAGCGGTTAAATGATGAGTTTAAGGGGGCGTTTGGTTCGATGTTATCTTGATGTCATGTTATATAATCTAGATGTCATAATATCTAGATGTCTTCTTTTGACTAATAATTTTATAATCTAATAAAAATTTTTTTGTAAATGTCATTAAACCAAACAATTACTTTCTGTAGACAATATAACATAATATCAAGATAACATTGAATCAAACGCCCCCTAAGTTTAATTCGCTGGAACAGATTTATCAAAAAAATTCATAAATATTAATATTATATCACATAATAAAGTGTGCAAATTGCGTGCATGCTGGCTAAGGGGCATTAATATGGATCGAGAGTTGAATTGATTTTAGATAGAATTAAAATCACGTCGATCTAAATAAACTGACTAATGAGCCAAAAATTCGGCTCGGTAATAATTTCGAGCCGATTTTGAGACGGGGTAGGCTCGACTCGATCTAGCTCGAAATTGGCTCGAATTAAAATACATATTATATATATTGCATATATATAATATATGTATATAATATATATTAAATATAATACATATATTATAAACCGAGCCGGCTCCAGTCGAGCCTTCCTAGCTTGAGATCGGCTCGAAAAAAAATTGAAATTTTATTATTTCGAGCCACTCGAAAATGATTCGAAATCAGCTCAAAGTCGATTGGAATCTACTCGAGCCGGCTCGAAATCAAACTCAATCGACTTCGAGCTAATTTCGAGTCGATCGAAATATGATCTATCTGATTTTGAGCCGGTATTAGCTCGATTCGAAATTGGCTCGATAACATCCCTATTGCTGGCTATAGTGAACAAGTAGTAGACCTCAGTTATTTTAAATTCTTTCGATGGAATTTAATTAATTAATTAATTATAATTTAATATTTTTATTTATTACATTAAATTCTAATTTGCTCAATAATTTGGTAAATTAAAAATCTAAATTATAACTGCTAATTAATTATTAAATTGTGACAGAAAAAAACTGAAAGCTATTCATTTAATTGGTTATGTATTTAGTGCTTATAAAAACTTTCACACTACTACAGACTGAGTCATGCTACACAGGTCTACTCAATTAAACTCGTTCCAAATTAAAATATAAATTAAACTCTAAATTAATTTTTTGAATTATTTTTTGTTGGATAATAAAGCTGAATAGCATTTTTTTTCAATGTAATTGTCTTAGTTATTATAAGTAACGAACGGATATTTAATATGGGAAAAATATTTCTTTTTTATTATAAGCTAAAATCTTGGATATTAGGAATATAAGAAAAAAAAATTGATATCAAGAAAATAAAAAATCAAGTGCCTCATGCGTTATCAATCGAAAAATAGCAACATTTAAGAGAGGTAGCATTCATTAATGTGGACTGTATTATAATTTAGGGATAATTACTTACATGCAATACTATTTAGTTTTATTTATATATTATCTATTCATTCTTAGTTAATTACGATATACACACTCAAAACATTATAAAATTTTACATACACATACTTTAATTTGTTTCTATTATAATGAGTAATCATAATTTTTCAATAACCTAACTATAGTTAGGTTATAAAAAATCTGAGTCGTTCTTCATATTATTTTAAGGATATTTATAAATATTTTGAGTAAAAATTCTAAAACATTGATGTTTAAGTGGTGGCAAGGGAAGGAGATATCTGCGAAGTGAATTGATTTTAGGACAAATCAATGCTTTAATGTGGCATTGAGGAAGAAATATATATATATCATTAAGGATAAAAATATAATTTTAATGATTTACTAACGAAATATTTTTTTTCAAATAGATTTTGACTGAATTTTAACTCAAGTGTGTGAATGTAATATTTTATAATATTTTGAGTGTGCGTAGCGTTAACTAAGAATAGATATGTAATATATAAATAAAGCTAAATAGTGCAGCATGTAGGTAATTATTCTTATAATTTAATATGAGATATATTATAATTTAGAAAAATAGCAACATTTATGAATCTATTTTTTGGTCCGAAATAAAGTTGATATTTTTATTAAAAATTATTAAGTATGTGAAATAAAATAATTTTTTTATATTAAAATTTATGTAGAATGACTAGAAAATTTTATTAATTATTATTATTATTATTTTTTAAACTAGTATTATTTTAGTCCTGATTTTGGTCCTCGCGTCAAACAGGCCTAAGGTTTTGTTTTTATTCTCAAATGTGGGTTAAGTTGAATCTCCTACTAATTATGCATATAATTATTGTATACGAGAAAGAAATCAGTAGAATAGAATGTGGCTCTTAGTAAGTTTTTAAGACTGATGATGACTGATGAGAGTTTTTAAGCTACATAAATAAATAACATACTATGTTAAAAAGAATATAAAGTTTTTAAGTTATATAAAAATAATGTAATTACAAATAACACTTATATATTTTAAAGAAAAATTGTGAGGCTAATAATAAAAAATTTTATAGTTAAGCGTATTTGAGCTGAAATAATACTGAGATGTGTGACCTCTTAGATATACTTTAAGTTATGTAATTTTTTAAAATTAAAATAAATAAATATCTCTATATTTTAATCGTGAGATTTTACATTAGGAGTTGACTGTGAAGGCGACATAGTCCGAGGACAAGCCTAATCTCTGATAAAACTTTGGTTACGATGCCAATGTCGAGACTTGATGTTGGTATGTTGCACTGTTGATCTTGAAAATTTAATCTTGAGGATGTTGAGGTTGGAAACCCGAAGTTTGAGCTAGTTGATGAACTTGTGAGGCATCACTACTTTTTATGGAGGAATTTGTGATACCGATTTGTCGATTGAAAGATTGGGATGATTAGCTATCAACTGCTTCCCAAATTAGCATAATTAAATTTTAAATTATATATTATTTTTAATTAGTTATGCATAAAAAGTATCATATCATGCTCGAAACTAGCATAAATTTCAACTAAATTCAATTTCTATTATCCAGTCTAGAATGTTAAATTCTAATTCAAAAACATTTGTTATAGTATTTGTTAGAACCTTCTCTAACTTCCCTTGTCGAACAGCAGCTTAACAATAGCCCCAAGTCGAAAAGCAGCTCAACAGTATCCCCAAGTCGAAGAGCAGCTCAACAGCAGCCCCAAGTCGAACAGCAGCTCAAAGAGATATCACCAAATCGTACTCTCCGTACTATTATGTCAACTCAGCATTTAAGACAGTATGGGAGTCCACTTCCTAATCATCCTTTGTAGAAATAGGTGTCAGATGTAACAGACCGTATCTATTATATCCCCTTCTCCCCAGGCTATAAAAAGGGGACTCAGGCTCTCTCAGGGGAGGCCACTCTTTCTCTACCCTCTCTCTCTCTTGTACTCATTTGGTCTCTCATTAGAGACCCACAAGCTTTGTAAGAGGAGATGAGATTAGTGGATTCAAATCGCCTGGACGGCGTCGTGGTTTTTCCCCCGAACACTCGGGTTTTCACGTAAAAATTATCATCTCATTTCTCTCTGTGGTGGTGCATTTTTTGCATCAACAGTATTCAAATTGAAAACTTCTACTAGCAACATACATTTGACTAATTGAATTTTTTTTAATTATAATGCAATAATTCTTACACAAACAACAGTTTAACAATTAGCTGCTTGTTAAGCTAATGGTGCTGACTTTCAGCCGATGGCATTTGACGACTTTCAACAGCGTGCACTTGACAATTTTAGTTATTTGACTCTTAATGTTATCTTATTTTCTACACGCGTGTAGCACCTTTGGAATGAAAGCTCGCTTGTAGGAAGCTTAATTAATAACCTCTCCTTTTGTCTTCTGTAGCATCGACTTAGCTGCTCAAAAAAGTATTACTGCTCAATTATTAAGCACATTTAAGATAGGAATATTATTTAGTTTTTTTTTTTTTTAATTTCTGTATTTGAATCTACAAATATGTGAAAATTACATTATAAACTATACCTACCATTAAATTAAAAAAAATCTGACCATTCATCTTATTAAAAAAAAGAAAGATATTATCATTCATCAATATAAAATAATGCAGTTCACAATTATACATCCAAAATATGAGATAATATGTATAATTATCTAATTTTTGAGATTAAATGAGTAAATTATTTTTTTTTTAAAATAATGATTGTAATTATCTCTATATATAGTTTATATATAATTTACAATTTAGAATTTATAGTTCTTGCAAGATGGAGATGCTTTATATTTTTTTTAAGTTGTTTTATAGTTTATTTTTTAATTCCTTTTCTTTTCTATGTATCAACAGTAATAATAATAACTATTAAGCCTTAATTCCACTAGATTGGGTTGGCTACATTAATCTTTTATTTTTATTGTGCTATTTTAATTATCAAATTTTTATTTAGATTTACGTGAGTAAAATCACTGCTTATAGTTTTTTGCTATGTCTTCATTGATAACTCGATTTTTCTAGTCGAAACTTCAATCGATCTATAATTTACATGTTCAAACTATTTAAGCTGACTTTTTCTAGGTTTGTCCTCAATTAATGCAACTCTAACTTTCTCGTGAATATACTTGTTTAAAAAATAAGTATGTAGTATATATAGAAAGATAAACAAATAAAGATGAATCGATAAATAAGATCACACATTTTCTTTTTTATATATTTAAGTATAGAAAGATGAACAGATAAATATATTAGATATTGTGAGTAGTCGTGAGAAATTTGAATTACTTTCTCTGCTCTTCCTATTAATTGAGAGTGTGTATGAGAAGATAGTTTCTTTGGGAGAGTATTATTTTGGAGTTGTTTGCATTTTCAAATTATTATTTTATTTCTTATATATTATCTAATTTTTTAGATTAAATTAGTAAATTATTTTTTTAAAGATATTAATTGTAATTATCCTTATATATATATATATATATAATTTAGGATTTAGAATTTATGATTCACGCAAAATGGTAATGTTTTATATTTTTTTAAGTTGCTTTATAGTTTATTTTTAATTTTTTTATATATATAATTATAAAAAAATAAATAGATAAATATATTAGAAGGCGTTTGGTTCAATGTCATTTTGATATTATGTTATGTTATCTAGAAAAAGTAATTGTTTAATTTAATTATATCTATAAATAATCTTTAATTAGATTGTAAAATTATTAGTCAAAATATGACATCTATATATTATAACATTAAGATAACAACGAACCAAACGCCTTCTAAATATTGTGAGAAGTCATGAGAAATTTAAAGTACTTTCTCTATTAACACTGTTAAGAGTCTATACGAGATATAATTTTTTCTAAGGGAGTTCTATTTAGAGGTCATTTTAATTTCTAAATTATTATTTTATTCCTTAGATGTTACACATCACCAATTCACCAAGTTTTGATTTTCAAAAAAAAAAAACACACCAAGTTTTTCTCTTTGAATTCAGCTTACATCATTTAGAAATGAAATACTAAAAAAAAAAACAAATAAAAAGTACTAAAAAAAGATATACTTGACTGCACCTTTTCATAATATTTTATATTATTAAAATGTATGCAAATCAAAGATACTTATCTGTTACACTTAGATTTTCAAAGCACTTTAAGACCTCATTTAATTTGAGACAATTTTTTTTACTCATTATAAATTTTAATTATAAAAATTAATTTTATTTTAAAATTTATCAATTATAACTATACCAATGATGAAGGCATCAATGATCAGTCATGCTCATTTGCAACCCGCCGTTATAACTGAAGATCCACTACAACGATAGCAAGTGTTAAAATGCAAAATCAGACATAATGCATGTATGAATCACTATATAGTGTAGATAGTCTATATAAATCATGTAATTCTCACTGTGTTGGAACTTGATCGAGGCTTTTCTTTGTAAAGCTGGAGGCTTCTTCTTTAAGAGGTACAAAAATAATGCACTTTTTAAGGTAACAAGCAACCTAAAGTTATGATTTTTTTAAAGAAGAATTTATATTTATCACCCCTCTAAAGAAATTTTTTTTATAGGCGGCACTCCCTAAGTCAAATATTTATAATCAGTATCCCCTAAGTCAAATATTTGTAAGCAGTACCCCTAAATCAAATATTTACAAATAATACCTTTAAATCAAATATTTACATGCGACACCTCTTATTTTAAATGTAAATTTATTAGCAGCAATTTCACATTAACTTTTGCTTATTATTTCTTTAACCTAACTACGTTTAACACATATAATTAAGACTACATGTAGCCTGCTTCAAGAAAATTAACAATAACGGAGTTATGAAAAATATAGAGATCTTGAAAATAAAAAAAAAATTAAAATAAAAAATATTTAAAAAATAGAGATGAGAAACATAGATAGTGAATTTCATTTAAGGGCTAGAAATAATCTTAGTTATATGTGTTAGCTCCAACTGAGTTAAAATAACAGATAACAAATAAAAGTTAGCATAGAGATATTGTCTATAAATTTAAATTTAAAATATGAGGTATTGTTTGTAAACATTTAACTTAAATGATATCATTTGTAAAAAAGACTTTTTAAGAGTGACAAACGTAAATTTCTCTTTTTTCAATTATATTTTCTATTCAAAATGGTGGTGTTTCCTCATTTCTTACTATCACAGTATCTTTGCATGAAGAGCCTTAGTCGATTAATTATTTTCTTTTTTTGAGTGATGACATTATAAATCATAGTGATCAAAAGAAATTATAAATCAATAAATTAACTTTATATGCTTTCCGTTTATATAAAATTTGAGCCATCGTTTGCATATACGCTTAGAAATAAATAAAATATATATGAAATATCCTGTTGACTATCATGACTTAATGTCAACACATATACACCAAGCAAGGTATCTCATTATTATAATTCTGACCAAAATTAGTTGTATATATTGGTTGTCAATGTCAGTTGACCATAGCCTACAATTACGCTGTTGACCACTGCCAATGGCCATGCCTCCTGTCACAGGTCACTTGGCATCGTCGATTATCATCATTGACCATAAATACTATGAGAATTTGAGTTAAGTTAAACATAATTTACCATAATAGTATTGATGAAATGTTATTGTTAAAAAATCTAAATAATATGATGTAATACTAAGATAATATTGAACCAAACGAAAATTAAATTTTTTATTATTCTTTTATAACTGCATTGGATAGTTTTGCAGAGGAAAACCTATAAGCTTTGGTAGCTTTCAACTAAGTTTTTTCAATGACGATGCAAACACATGAAAACAGTGAGATATGGTTGAAAGATAAATGTGAAAAAGGAATCCTAGGAAAAAAGGGACAGCACAATAGGCTACAATAGTGGTAAAATTGAATATCTATTTGAATTTAATGTTGGAACGATGTATGAACTAAATAACAAATAAATTTGCGACCAAGGTCCTACTTATAACAATTTAACTTGTGGATCATGTTGTAGACGCGGGTATGAAAGTAGTGAGATAGAAACCTCGAGTAGTGGAAAATTAATTTCTAGTAACTCACTAGAAACTTTGAAGATAACTGTTCTTCATTACAGGATCTTCGTATAATCTTGAAGTAACAAAAATAAATAGTACAAAATCAAAGTTAAAAAAATGAAAATTACAAGATATATAGTTTAACATGATATAACTCTCACATTTGCTACAAATTAAGTAACTAACTGAAGTTTAAAAAGTTTCCAATAAAAAAAAAAACTTAGTTTAAAAAGTTATTAAATTTTTTCGCCTAGATTTACTATTTCTCTTCATTGATGTGAAGTCTTCAGAAGACACTAATCTTCTAAACGACTTTCTATCTGCTCCATTAAACTCTTTTTACTATTTTCTACAACCTCACTTTACTGTCGGTATGATCCTTTATAAGGGGTTGCATTAAAAGATTGAATTTAAAAAATGAACTGAATTAATTAAATTTGATCAATTTAGTTTGATTTTGAATCTATCAGTTAGGTTAATGGTGTTTCAAAATTAAATTAGATTTGTTATTTAGTTTGGGTTTGATTTCATGCTTATAAAAATCAAACTTTTCAAAAAAAAATGCGACAAAAAATTGTTCAACATACCATATAAATCACACAAAAGAAAACACCAAATCAGGTAAAAATAGGCACATAGACTGTTTTAACTCATCCCCTTATTAATTATCAACTCTATGAATATGAGCTCATAATGGACCTGGGCCCGGCCCAAAAACATTCCGAGATTCGGCCCAGCTCAATGTAGGCAGCCGCCTATCATTTGTACGCTTTTCTTATCGGGTTAAACAGGTAAAATAACCTATACCCTGTACCTATAAATTTCAAAGCCGATAAAGCGGTTCGGGTTATCGGTTTTGGTTGCCACGTGGGGGAAACCCGACCCGTTTAGGTTCTCTTATAGATATTGCGGGTAATTAACTCCATCTGCCGCAGTGTTTCTTCTCCTTTTCACCGCTAGGTTTATTTTTTCCTGCTAGGCGTGCGCCGTAGAGATGAGCACCTCCGATATCCAGGCGGCCATTAACTCCATTCCCGCGAAGATGGAGAATTTGCGTAAGGCCTTCGAGGCTTTACAATCCTACTCCTCGGCTGTCGACAAGTTTGCCTTAGTGTGGAAGGACATCGAGGATCATTTCTCCTCCATTGGGAAGTCCATCGAAGAGCGATTCCGTGAGCTCGAGGGGAAGCGGGAGCCTTTAGCACTGGAGAATCCCGCTTCCGCTCCGCGGATAGCGGGGAAGGTGGTGGAGGAGAAAGAGAATCCGGAGGTCGAGCCTCGTCCTGAGCTCAAGTCCCTTTGTGTTAAAATGGACGGCATAGGTCTGAGATCGTACCTTGCTGACATCCAGAAGGATCTTCCGGATATACTCCCTGAGATCGTCTCTGCCCTTCGATTTGCTCAAGATCCGGTCATGCTAGTTTTCAATTCGTTGGACGGTTTCTTGTCGTCCAAGGGGGTAAAGGAGCAAAGGAGGATTTGCGTTGTTATCCTGGAGTGCCTTCACCTTTTGGCTCCGGAAATTAAACCGATAGCCAGAGATAAGGCGATGGTAGTCGCGTTGGAGTGGAAGAAAACTATAGCGGATGGGAAAGGGAACAATAATATAGTTATGGGTTTCTTGTTGCTAGTGGTAACTTTTGGTTTAGTCTCTTCCTTTGCTGTTGATGATATATTGGATCTTCTTGTTATGGTTGCGAGGAGGAAGCAGACAGTTGATCTGTGCAGGAGTGCTGGACTTCAGGAGAAGATGCCTGGTAATACTACGTTGCTGATATGTTGAGATGCTTTGGTTTTCTTCAGGTCTTTCTTATCTACTTCTCATTTAGATATCATCTGTTATTTCATTGTCGCTTATAGTAACATCCTAGGATTCTAATTATCGGGATAATCTGTGGTGTTCTGAAATGTCCGGATCATTTTACAGTCTAGGAAGTCACCGTGCAGATGCTCAGTGATTATAGGAAGTTTTATCATAATCTATGGTTAGCAATTCTGCACAATGTTCTGCTTCTCATCGCGTTCCTGTTTGAGTACCCATAAGACTCATGCTCATTGGCCTTGAAATTTCAGTTATTGATACCTTTATTATGCTCCATGTTTTCTTCTTCCTTGACCTTTCTTTGGATATCGAAGGCCCTTGCATGAGTTAATTTGGGTAGTTTTTGCATAAAATCAACTGTTGGTAGACCCCAGATTTTCATGTGCTGCATAGTGTAGCTTATTCTTTGTATGCTCCAGTTCTGAAAACATTCCTTCTTTGTTTTTCAAAAATTTGTTTTCTTCCAATTAGTTCCTTCTTAGCTCTTCATCTGTTGTTTTCAGTTTTGGATTTGTAGCATTTTTTATTACCATCTTTGTAATTGTCTAGCAATTATTTAATTCTGGTATATATTGCGGTGATCTGATGAGTTCTGCATAAATTCTTCTGTTGGTAGACCACAAATTTTCATGTCCTGCGATCTTTATAGCTTATTCTTTGTATGCTCTTGTTTTGAAAACTTTCTTCTTAGTTCTTCCAAAAATTTCCTTCTTATCTCTTCATCTATTGTTTTCAGCCTTGGATTGTAGCATTTTTTATTATCTTCTTTGTAGTTTTCTACTTTCTAGCAATTATTTAGTTCTGCATGCTAGTGTAGATTGCGGTGATTTAACAAGTTTCTGTTACTATTCTTTAAATAACCTACGGCTATTTTCTTTGTGCTTTGAAATTCAGCTTCTTCTGCAGCAGGTGGCATCTTGTATTTTTATTTTCTTTCTTTTCATTATTTATTTCTTGTTTTTGATGATCCGAAGATTTGAAATTCACCCTCCATTTTTGGTTAATGTATTTTAAAATATTTTGATATCTTACAAAAAGAATTTGTTTTTCTCATATTTATATCATAGAATATAGAGAAATGCTACACATCCCTAAGAAATCAACCCAAAAAGGTTGTTAATCTATTGGACAAAAGCAAATTGATATTGTACTACTGTGAGGATTAGATATGTCAAAACTATCTGAAGTGGAGATTTTTTCTTAATATTGCTAACAAATTTGAAGAATGTTTTTAAGCTTTTTTTACTGTATAGTTTGACCTTGCCAAAAAAGGAATCATAATTCATGAACCACTTTTCAAAAAGAAATAAATTCCAAAAAAATGAAGGTTTTTCTATTTTTCTTTTTGAGAGCTTTGGATGTTATTTTTATTTGAGTCAACTTGAAATGTGATCCAAAAATTCAATCCATGACAGGCTATGGATCAAATCTAGGTTGAACCCCATCTAATCCAAATTTGATCCTTCCCGAATGTTATACATGCTTGATTTAGATTGGGATCAATCTGACTTGAACCTAACTTGTTGCTAGGCTTAAATATAATTAAATAAATAAATGGTGGTCTAAAAATATGTCTAAAATGAACCTGACTCAATATATATATATATACCTACCTACATACATATATATATATATATATATATATATATATATATATATATAGTTTTATGTGTGTGTGCGTGTATATATAAACATGCACACACACAGCCACCCATATTTAGTGGTTTGTAAATTTGAAACTCTAATATAATTTATGATAAATTACATCCTTGTGCTTAAAGTCGCAGCCATTGCATAAAGGTCCAACTATCTTAAGTTTGTAAATGTAGTCCTCACTCCTAGGTTAAAGTTTTACTTCTTGTTAGATCTAATCATGAATGAAGTCATTGGCTTTGTTTGGTTGGAGGAAAAAAAGATGATTTGAAAATAATTGGTGAAAATTTCTGAAAAATGTGTATGATCTGAGATAAAGTGAGTTATATTAAAAATTGTATTATATGTGAAATAAAATGATTATTTAATATTGAAATTTATGTAGGATGAGATGTAAAACTTTATTTTATTTTTTAAAAAATAAAATAAGGTTTTTAGTTGGAGGAAATTTTAGCTATGATCAAAAGGGGCCATTATGTTGTGTGAATTTTACAATTTTATCGTTGTCTTCTTGCCTTGTCTTTGCAAATGCCTCACCTGCCTTTTATCACCTGCCCTCTCTCCCCAATTCTTTCTCTTTCTTACTCCTTAGCATTCTCTCTTTCTTTCTCACCCTTCTATTTGTTTCTCTCTCTCTCTCTCTCTCCCCCCCCCTCTTGATCTTTCTCTCTACCTCTATCTCTTAGTTGATATCGTGTTTCTTGATTCACTTGTTGGTTCTAAGCTGTTTTTCGAATTGATGTTGCTAAATTCTCTCACTGAAATCTGCACCATCGCCTAGCTTTTGTTGTTGATTAGTGGGTTTTAGGGTATGGTCTACAATGCAAAGTTAGTGGAGAGGATTCTTGATTTTGGAACATTGGAGAGGATCATCGTTAGTTGCTCTGAAAATTTCACCCACTAACATTTCATTTGTGGCAAAAACATTTCTCCCATTTGGCTTTCTTCTTCCATGTTCTTATAAACATTTATGATTCCTCCATAGCATTTACTTGTGCATACAACTTCTAGATTGACTATTGAAGAGTTATTTTCTAGAAAGAGAGGGAGAGAGAGTGAAAGAGGGAAGATGGGCAATATGGTTTAAAAAGAAAGAGAAGGGGAGGTGGGAAGAGAGAAGATGGACGGTATCCGTATGGTCCAAAAAATTATCATTTGGGCCCCGTTTGTTTGGCCGTTGAAAATTAACTTGATTTAATTTTAATCAAGCATATCACATCACACATAAAATTTAATATTAAAAATTAACTTTATTTCACATCCTACACATATTACTAAAATAATAATTAACTTATATTACATCCCTCACATATCCCAATATAATAACTAACTTTATATCACATCCCTCACATATTCCAATATAATAACTAACTTTATTTCATATCATTCGCAACTTTCAATAAAAAAATATCTCTATCCGAGTTTAATTTTAACCTTGTTAAATTTTACCTTACAAACAAACAGGCCCTTGAAGTGATTTTGTTGCTTTTATGTGAAATATGAGATTCAACCTCAGGGGACTAATGACAGCTAAACTCTTACCCCAAGGACTGAAGTTATAAACTTCAAAAAGTTGGGATCTTCTTGCAACAAAGTTGTGAGCTTAGACACTCGGATGTAATTTACTGTATATTTTACCAAAATGTTTAGTAGCTTATGCTTCTGGTAAGTTGGAGATGTCGATTTGAATATTTAATGGGATTAAATTTTTTCTTTTGAATGACTCTATAATGGAGCTTTTTTGATTTATTTTGATATATAATTAAAAATGTGCTGATTATGTAATAATTTTTAGGTTTTATGCGTGTAGTAATTTAAAACTTTTTGTTGTGCATATTCTAAAAGATAGGTGTCCAACCTTGTAAATATGTTAGTAGTATGTGTCACCTGTGTAATTATCTGTAATTTAATTTTTGTTGCTTCCAGTAGTGAGTTTGTGTATAAACATTAATATCAACAATTGATATTTTGAAACGAATCTGAAGCTACCTGTTTGAAATCCGATCAGTTTGTAGGCCTAGTAGTATAGTAGTTAATTTTTATATTAGCAGATCTTGTGTCTGGGATTGTGATGTTCATGCATGAACATGATTTTGGGGTGGACGGTAACATACATGCATTTTACTTGCCAGATTTTGTTGAGAAACTCATCAATCAAGGGAAACATGCACAAGCTGTCAAATTCGTTCTTGGTTTCAATTTAGTGGACAAATATTCACCTGCATTTCTTTTGCAATCCTATTTAAAGGAATCCAGGAAGGCTGCACAAGCAGTGCGGCAGAAGGGAAATAATTCTAACCAGGCTAAGGTTTGACTCATAACATTTTAGTGCAGTGTCTCTCAGTATGGAAGTTCCATATCAGCTCAATATTAGCTGTTTTATCATTTGGCACAGAATGAGGCCAACGCAAAAGAGATTGCTGCACTTAAAGAAGTAATCAAAACTGTGGAAGAGTGCAAGCTAGGGTCGGTCTATTCATGTGAGAATCATCTTAAGCGCATTGAACAGTTAGAGAAGGAGAAGGCTGGGAGGAAGCGAGCTGCCAACGGCTCTTCCATTGCTACCCCTAACTCAAATGTTAAGGGCAAAAAGCAGCAGCTCCAACAGCCCAACAAGCGGCCTCGGCCATCAACTTCTGCGGCACCTGTTGCTGCTATGTCCCCACTTTCCCAAGACCTGCCTCATTTTGGTCTGCATGATCGAACCCCTTATATGGGACCGGCTGGTTCTTATGGCCTGGTTCCAGTTCCATCTCTTTATAATCATAGCAGTTCAAGCTTATCTGCCAATCATGTTCGACTTGGTGGAACTCGTGCTCCACCACAATCGTATCTCTATTCATTGCCTTCGCAAACGGCCTCGGCGGCCTCTGCTTATGGTGATAGAGCATTGACATATGGTAGCTACTCTATGTCAGGTCTTCCTTCTTATAATCCTTCGCTTTATCCTTGATGTTCTTGAGACCTATGGTTTCCTCTTCTATGTGTCCTGGATGGAACCTTTGATTAGTTTGATTAACTTAAAGGGTAAGCGCCTGAGCGCGTTTGACATTTGCTATCATGTGAACACTATGAACTACTGTTGCACTTTGGTTGAAATCTTTATCTCCATCTTAAGACGCTTTTCAACTTCTATATCTGGTATGTTTTATCCATGCCATACTTGTGGGAATTACATTGAGTTCTAGTAAATTGGCCTTAGCTCGTGATTGAAGTTTTTGTTTTCTAGTCGAGTTTTATTCAAGAAGTTTAATTTTTTTTTCAGTTTTGTATCTTTTTTCAAGTTAATTTGGCCTTGAGTACCGGCCTTGTATTTTAAATTAAAGTTTTCACAAGCATCAAGGCATATCTTTTTTTGAAAGTCATTACGGTATATCTTTAATGTGCTATGTATGCAGCTACAATACTTGAAAACCAAGTTTTTGAAGTACCAGCCTCATGAAAACTTCATGCTGTCTAATATCAAATGAAGTTTTCACCAGCTGTCTAATATAAATCTATAAAATGCTCTTGAAAGCGACTTAAGGTATCGATTTACCAGCTGTCTAATATAAAATGCTTGTGAAAGCAATTATGTTACATACCTTAATACCGTAGCACAATAATTTGTGTATACTTTGTGAAAGTCTAAAGTCTAAGTGTATGTATATGGTCATGTTGAAGTTGAATCACTTCCATTTCAAGAGAGCAGCATCACATGAAATTTGTCGATTTCAAATTGATTAGAGCCGAGCAACTATCGGGTCATTTTTGTACAAGGATGCCAGCCCCACATATGTGCATGATTGTGTATGGATTGATTCTTTTTTTTTTATTCTGCTGCAGATTTAGTCTTGTAGATGGTCCTTTTGTGCCATCTTCTTTTTCTTAGTACTTCCATCAAGTATCTGATTGTGACTTGGCTATGGATGCCTTTAGTTTTTACAGCGCCTATTGTCCTCTGTTGTGACTTCCACTCACCATTGTTTCTGCTTTGTTTCTAGTGTTTCTCTGCAAGAAACTTAGATCAAGCGAGTTAGTCTTGAATGATTCGAGAATGAACCAACCTTTGGTTTGAGTTGATTTAATTGGTAGTCATATTAAACATTGTGTAGGATGTATAATAAAATTGATTGATCTATTGTGAGCTATAAGATTTGATATAAAGTGTTTTTTTTTCTTTATATTGAAGATTATATAGGATGAGATAAAAATTATTAGTATTTAAAAAAAAAATGGGTTGGCCTTTTTGCGGATTCAAAAATGGAGCTTGGCTAGGGGTTGGAGCAAACTTTCATGATGATTTGATCAGTTTAGCATTTAAGATAAAAGATTTTAGTCCAATGATGTTCTGTAGAAGATAAATTTACTCTTCTTTTATTGATCTGAATGGGCTTCAGGCAAATTGACACTTGCAAGTCGGAATAACTGAATTGCTTCTGCATTTTAACCAGTGAAAGAATTTGTGTTCCTTTCTATCCATGGTAACAGAAATGATGAGGCTCTTTGGAGCTGGTATTCATCGTCGAAGGTTTGTATTTAGATCGGTCTTAGACAATCGGACAGAATCGGTTCAAGAGATGGTTATTCTGCGCCAATTCGTAATAAAGCCTAAATTATGTCTCTCTAGTTTAATTTTTCCGAGCCAGCTCTGATAACGAAAAGTCTTCAAATTCAAGATTTCAAATGTGCGTGAGAAGTCCATGGAGGTGCATATCCTGCAGGCAATCTTACTGGCCTAATGTATCTTTTGATAATCTGATTTCAGCAAAATTTACCTGCATGAATACCTCTCTTATGTCAACATTTTCAGTTCCATTTTGTTCTTCTCCAATATTCAAGTCAATAAATGCTTTTGTTATATATTTCTTTCTGTTTCATATTTTAATTTGATTCTATTTCCAGTTTGTATGTTTTTTCTCCTAGGAAGATATTATGTTTTCATGTGAGCATTTATGGTCATTCAGTGAAAAAATAGTTGCTGCAGCTATATAAATATTGACGTTTTTCATGAGAATATATATATATATTTTTATTTATTTATTTTTATATGCAGATCATTTTTTTTCTTGGGTTATCCTACATCATCGGTTATTCCCGCATTGTTTTTCTGGCATACCCAATTCTAAATACAGAAGTTGCGTATTGATTTTTCATTATTTTTTTGTTATGCTTTTATTATTTTCCTTCTTCATTGGGTTCAACTAATGATTTCGCAATAATTAGGTTGTCATTTGTAAATATTGAACGTGTTTCTTTGAGCTGTGAACATGTGCTTTGAGTTAGGGGTGTAAATTCGGGTTCCGGGGCTTTGGTTTGATGTCGAGCAAACACACTTGATGGAGTCAAATTAAAAATGTTATGATTTGATTTTTCTTATTTTTTTTTCACTTCATTTGAAAATTAGGACGGTGCCGAGGTGTGATTTGAGATGTAATTTGAACGTGAGATTTTCGATGTTCAGTTTTTTTTTTTTTCAGTGAGTTGGAGAGAACTACTGCTGATCTGATTTAGTTTTGGCCATATGATTTGGGATTTATATATATTGTGTATGACAAAAATATTGAAGATGATTATTGTATTCAATTGGTAGACACTGATTTTAAATAATTATTGTTATATAAATTTAATAATATATAATAAAAATAATTATAATTATAATAGAGATTGATACTATTGTGATTATTTTTTATTTTAGCCTCAATAAAATCCTTGTGTAATGTATGATGTTTTTGATCCTGGATTGGTTTGTTAGTCATTTAAAATTTTTGAAGAAAATATATGTTTACAAAATTTGATAAAGAATTGAAACATTTGCAGTATAATTTAAATGATAAATATTTTAATCCAAAAATAACATAGTAATATGATTATAATCTTTTGGCCGTTAAATTATTTTGCCGATTGAGGCTTCGAATTTACTTCCAAGTTTATGAAATGTTTGCATTCAAAAAATTATATGATATGTTGGGTGTTATTCTATAATTTTTGAATTATAATATTTAGATTTTTAAGTTTGAAATATATTATTGTTTGGTCCCTATGTGTATTAATAATTTAATAATTTGTGTGCTTATACTGTGGTTCTGTTTAGCATGGTTTTAGTTTTTTAGAGAGTATTTGTATTTTATACTTATGTAAAAACTTATTATTTTAACAGTTTTTTTTTCTTTTTGACAAATTATTGTAAAAAATAATATTATTTGAAAAAAATTACTGTATAATTAAATTACATTTTTATCAAATCAAGCATAAAATTAGTTATATTTATAGTTAATTAAATATTAATTATATATTTAATTATGTGTATATTACTTTTTATAGTTAAAATAATTATGTTATAATATTTATTTTAATTTTAAATATTGTTATATGTATATTTTATTTATAAATAATAATTATATTTATATTATTAATAAATATCGAAAATATATGTATAATTATTATATAAAATAAATATTGAATAATTAGCCTATAAATTATTTTGATTATATTAATTTTATTTAATTTAATATTTGTGAAAGCTAAAGTTGCTTTTTTTTTAAAAAAATTAGCTTTTGATTGTAGTTGTTTTATAATTTTTTAAGAGTTAAAATTTTTTAAGAGTTAAACTTTTTAGTTATATTAAAGGCCCTGTTTGGCACGAGGATCAAAATAGGATCAAAATAGTACTAGTTTAAAAAATAACAATAATAATAATAAATAAATTATTTTAATTANTAAATTATATCATTTTAGTTCTGTTTTGATTATCGCGCCAAACGGAGCCAAAAGTGCGTTTCCTTGATAAAAAACTTTCTCAAATACCCCTAATTAAACGTTGCATTACAGAAATATGAATCATTAATCTTAGGGACTTTAAATATGTAGACTGCCCTATAAAAACTTCAAAGACTTCAGAAATAGCATTATATATATATATATATATATAAAGTTGATTAAAAAAATAAAAATAAATAAAGTTGATTCAACGGTACTTTTTTAAAAATTTTCCAGATAATAAAAATTAAATTATGATTTAGGGGGACGACATTTTGGGAGAAATGGCTGCTGCTCTACTAATCACGGATTCACAGAGTGGAGAACAGCGAAGGTAGAAGGGATGAGGTGCGGATCAGTGACCACATCGCTCAGCAGAAGCGTCGAATTGGGAGGAGGATAAGGTTCAAAGAAGGACGAAGACGGAGAAGATAAAGAGTATTCTGCCTCTAACGCCTCAAGAAAAGGCGCGAAGGGATGATAATCTTCCCCAGCTTGAGTTCCGCTACTCTCCTCTTCTCCTCCCACTCCCGGCGATGGCGTGTCGTCTCAGGCGGTGGCCGGCCCGGGGTCGTCTCCTTCTCGTCGCATTCGAATGCTCGCATCCTCAAATCCAACCGGCGGACGCGGCAAGGCCGGCGTGGCTCCACCTGCGTGGAAGAGGAGGACGAGGAAAGCGATGACGAGGAGGTCGAACTGCTTGATGTAAGTGTCTCTGGTCTTTGGACTAGTACTTTTGCTGTGTTGTTTAGCACGAAGCCTCCCATGTTGAGTATTGCTTCTGAAGCTACCAGCAACAAAAGCCCTATTTTCATAGATGAGTTGGCTTCATATAAGTTGACCTAGTGTTCCATTAGCTTTATTGTTTTTCATGAACCCGAGCAGGAGCGGGACGAACTAGGAAATTGTGGCACTTTTTTATGTTTGAAGGGATTGTAGCATATTATCCCATGCTAGTTTGGATTGGGTAGGTAGAGCTAAGATTTTTTTTACTCCTATACATAAAACCTTCAATTTTAGGGAGCATCATATCGTCAACTAAGTTTAGACCTGTTTAGTCAAAATGAAGTTATACAATCATGCATGGCAGAGGGTAAAGACACCTATTTTCAAAGCTAGGGTTGGGATTTGGTGGTGATAATTTTTATTCTAATCCAGCATTGTTCTTGACTTGTGTTTGTCAAATATTTTTGTAGAACTATTGATAGGTGATGCAAAGCATGATCAGTTCACTTTAGAACTTGATATAGTCTCTACTATGAATTCATATTATTATGAATGTCGTTGTGCTTTTTTTTTTCATTTTTTACTTACCATATTGGTGGGGCCACTTAGTGTCTTGTATTTGGGTGATTCGGAAGTTATTTGGGTCAAATCTAAGCTTAAGTGAATCAAAACAACTCAAACAAATTTGTTGCAAGATTATCATGCGATGTGAAACAACCCAATACCAATTTGTTCGAAATTCAGATTTTCTAATGCCAGATGCCAGAGGACTAGGTCAACAAGTGAATTGAAATCACCTGACATGAATTCGTTGACGCCTATGAATTCACCCGATGGCCTCAGAAACTACCAGTTTTTCAGTTCACTTCCCACCCTTTCTTGGTGGTTAATCCACATGTTCCCCCATTATTTCTACCTTCTAAGAAAGTTTTCATTTATGCTCAAGGCAGATGGGATGGTGGTTGGAGGAAAAAAGATGATTTAAAAAAATTTTGTGAAAATTTTTAAAAATGTATATGAAGTGAAATAAAGTAAGTTATATTAAAAATTATATTGGATGTGAAATAAAGTGATTGTTTAATGTTGAAATTTGTGTAAAATGAGATATAAAATGTTATTTTATTTATAAATAAGATTTTTAGTTCAGAAAATTTTAGCCCTAAAATTTCCCCCAACCAAACAAGAGCTATATTGGATTTATGTAGGATGTGAAATAAAGATGATTCAACTTAGGAGCTACAGAGAGGCTGTCGGCTACTACCCGCCGATGTCTCTTGAGGTTTTATAGTAGACAAGGCTTCATTATACATCTACTACCCATGTGTTTTCTTCCTTGTTTTCACTGTTTGCCCAAGTTTTCTATGCCTAGTCGTGTATTTACCTTCATGAATAATATCCATCTCTAGTAAATGTCCTAGTTGATGTTTGGGTTCAAAATCAATGCATCTTGATGAAGCTTTGCTAAATTCTATATTTATTGGCATTACTAGTAATCCCTGTGAAGATTGAGACTCATGCTCTTAAATTAGATTCGTTTGCTTGTATTTTTAGACTTTATTTATTTGAGCATGAGATAGGATCTGGTTATCTTGCTGAAATTTCTCAGTTTTCAAGATTTTCCATGATAAAATTTTGAAATTTCATGAGATTCTTTGGATTAGCAAACTAGTAGCAAATTTGAGGAACTTGAGTTTACTACACATCAAACTTACACATTGTGTATTGCATATTTACGCATCAAATTGTATTTTCCTTGCATTTTCATATTAAGTTACATGTTTGAAATCTCCGCTTCAAATTTCCATTAAAATTGGACTTGAAATAATCACAGAATCGAACTCTGAACATATACTATTTTTTGACTGAATTGATTTCACTTGAAGCCTAAATCACCCAACGGTGAATTGGCCCAAAAACTAAAAATTTAACTTGTTTCCTGTTTGTGTCTTCCAAGCACTTTAGTCATTTACTTAGGTCCGAGTTAAGACTCATTAAAATTAGCAAACCTAAGTTGCCCTTTCAATTGGTAGCTTCAAATTCGTTTTTGTGATACTCATGCTGCATTTATAGAAAGATAGATTCATCTTCACGGAACTACACAGTTAGGAATCAGGAACTTTATAGAGTACTAGCAATAGCCTGTACAACGAAGATTTGCAGGTGAGTTTTTTTAGTTATTATTATGTAGAAAAAGACTTCTACTTTGTCGAACTCATCATAATCATAACTTTTAGGACAGAATTCCTTTATAAATTTAAACAAATGAATAATTGGGAAGTCAATGCAATTTTTTTTTAATGAATTAAAACCTTGAGATATTTTGTAGTGATTACAACCTTGGTTGACACTCCAAGAGAAATAAGCATCTGTGAATCTTTATTTTCAGCCATCATACCTTTTATCTGATAAATTGACTAGCCTCTGAATTTGTTTGTCATTTCAAATGAATATTTGTACCCTTTTAAAGTTGATTTAAGCAATGGAAATACATTTTACACTCATGAAATGGTGCCTTAAAATTTTGTGATTGTGCTTTTCTTTTAACTGTTTTGCTCAGGATGATGATCTGGAATTTGATGGCAACCAATTTTGTGGTAATTAACTTGATTAGCGAAGCACTTTCTTTTCTCATATCCATAATGGCTCCTAAAAAATTCATTGATGACATTTTATTGTATTCTGATTATGCAGGAAGTCAGAGGTCACCACAAAAAGATGGGAAAGTTGAATTAAGAAAAAGAGTAGATATGAACTTCACTCAAGGCTCAAAGCCTAGTCGAACCCTTACGAAGAGACCAAATCTTCAAAACTTGACGTGCAGAACCACAAAAAAGGGTCTTATGGATTTGGACGGTTACAGCCAGGTGTGTTCTTAGATACCTCATGTTGCACTTTTGAAGTTTCTTTTAACATATTTGGAATGAGACTGAAGAGCATATATGTTATTAATTCTTATTTTCAGCATAAAACTGGAAAGTTCACTCAAATTAGGTTTAAGAGATTAATAGAAGAACTGGACTTTGATGAGAGATGGTTTCCTTTGATTGACTACCTGAGCACATTTGGACTGAAGGAATCTCATTTTGTTTCCATTTATGAGAGGCATATGCCTTCTCTTCAGATAAACTTGGCTTCTGCACAAGAAAGGTTGACATTTTTGCTTGGGGTTGGTGTCAAGCGCAGAGATATTAGAAGAATACTTGTAAGGCAACCCCAAATTTTAGAATACACGGTGGAAAGGAATATGATGTCTCATATTCGTTTTCTGCTGACTATAGGGATTCCAAGTTCACGAATCGGGCAGATTATTACTGCAGCTCCTTCTCTATTTTCTTATAGTGTTGAACATTCTCTGAAACCTAGAGTCAGATATTTGGTTGAAGATGTTGGAATTAAGGCAACTGGTGTTAGCAAAGTTGTTCAACTGAGCCCTCAGGTTCTGGTACAGAGAATTGACAACTCTTGGAATTCCCGCTTAAGCTTTATGTCAAAAGAATTAGGAGCTCCAAGAGATAGCATCGTAAAGATGGTCACAAAACATCCGCAGCTTCTCCATTATAGTATAGAAAATGGAATATTTCCAAGAATCAACTTTCTCAGGAGCATCGGGATGTCAAATTCTGATATTGTGAAAGTGTTGACAAATCTTACACAGGTATTCTTTTCTGGCTCTTGGACTGTAGTTTCATTCCATTGGAAAAAGAAAATTATTATTTGACGCCGAGAAAATATTTATTTGCATATTAAATAGTATGATTATATTCATAACAATGAAAAGATTTAAGCTTGTTTTCAAGAAAAGATTTAAGCAACACAAATTTTGGACATAGTGGTCTCTTTCAGTTAAATAATATATGGTCTTCACTTAAATCTTCGTAGTCACATATGTATGTATTGAACATATATAAGAAGAATTTAGGTGACTAATATGTAAGAAAAAATAGTTTTTATTGCCATGTATGTAAAAGAAGAAAGAAAGAAAAAAGTGAAATTTATAAAACTAACTTGGCTCAGAAATTAGTTAACTTGAATTGACAAGTAACAATAAGTCTTTTTTTGGTTGAAGCTAAAAAACCCATAAAACCCTCTGAAAATAGTATCAATATTTTATATTTATTTCACATCATATATAAGTTTGGATATTAAATTAACTTTATTTTACATCCTACATAAATTTCTGCCTTAAAAATTAACTTTATTTTACATCTTACACACACTTTAATAAAAACAATAACTTTATTTCACCTCCATTACAATTATTAATAATAAAATAATTTTATTTTACATAATTATATTAAAATAATTTTCTCTCTTTTTATCTCAAAAAAAACTTAAAACATTTCAATAACATATTCCAAGTGAACAAGGCCTAAATATCTAGTAAGTACTTACATATGTACTCCGATATTTTGGATGTAAATATTAAGATTTGGGTGCCTTTAGTATATATGGATTAAGTCAGTATCATTTAGGTGTTTCTCAAACAAAGGAAAAAAATGATTGTGTTGTTGTTCTTGCAGGTGTTGTCCTTGTCATTGGAGGAGAATTTAAAACCCAAGTATCTCTATTTAGTTAATGAGCTTCATAATGAGGTGCAATCATTGATCAAATATCCCATGTATTTGAGCTTGTCTCTTGACCAGAGAATTCGACCAAGGCATAGGTTCCTAGTTTCACTTAAGAAAGCTCCAAAGGGCCCATTTCCACTTAGTACTTTTGTTCCTACTGATGAATCCTTTTGTCAACAATGGGCTGGCACAAGCTTAGAAAAATATTTGGCCTTTAGGCAGAGTTTACTGGTCACCAGCTTTGCAAAGAAGTATGAAAGGACGAGATGATTGAATGCACTTCTCTAAAGGTTCATGACTCCTGATGAACTCAGATTTATCTTCGTTTGTGCAATGGTTATACTGATTCCAGAAGCTTCAGAAAATAATTTTTGCCAGACTTCGACTGATTTTGATAAATTTTCTTTGATTAGTTAGAGGTGGATAACTGGATAAGTTAATTTGAGCTGCAAAACCAAGGAAGCTATGTAGATATCTGCAGGTTCTGATTGCAGAAAGCTACTACATGGTTACTAAAATTAGGCTTATTCTTGTATGATCGTAATCCTTGTAATTCATTTCCGTTGTAATCTCATCTGCAAGCAGATTAGGAACAAGTTTTTTCGGAGCTTTGACCCTGTATAATCTTCTTCTCTTTGGCCTGTTTCAGGGTCATTCCTTCAGACTTAATCAGACGCAGCTATGTCCAGGATTTCAGTGAACATAATAGTCATGGCTGACTGATTTGGTTCAGTGGTAACAGATGAACTACTGAATGAACCTTTTCTGCAGGTTTTAATTATTTATCTTTGTGAATATTGAATAATAATTTACCTTTGACAGTTGTGCTCTCCGTGAGTGTTATTTTACATAGACGTGAATGTATAAGAAAAAGAAAAATTCATGTAACCGGCTCAGCTAACTTCATATTATAGCTTTGTTGCTACTGTAATTTATCGTACGTTTAATGTATGAAAATTCCATGAAAACTGCTGACCCTTAGCGATTTTAACATTACTGAAATCCTCATGGTCTTTTTGGAACTATCGTTGCTTGCCTGTTAAAGGGCTTGTAGGGTTTTTATCTTGTGGATTTTCTATCATAAGAAGTGGCATAATCTGTTGGAAGACCTCAAATCTGTATCAAGGGCCGAAAACCTGTTAGTTATTTGAGGTGCAGATTGATGATGATCTAACCACCTGGTCTAGTTTTGCTGAACCCATGTCGCAATCACAAAGATTAGTCCACGAGTATAGAGTTCCTCTCATGCATTAGATCTAATTTTCCGCCGATTAGTAATTGCTTATGGCATTTTAGATGATATGCTTCCTTGTTTTGATTATCCTTGGAACATGGCTTAAACCGAACCTACGGTTGGCAGACAAAAAAAAACTCAAGACTTGGGATATGACGTGTTGACTCATTTATTAATGTTGGGTTAGGTCTGTTCAAGATCTAAATGTACAACACAATGTGTTGATCTGCATTCACATTGAGCAAATTGAACATGATGGGACCCACGACATCCAAAGGAAATCTATGATTGGATTCTCATACTGGATAGATACAAAAGCTACAACTTATGTGATGAGGATCCACATGGGTGCCTCTTAAGCCAATGGATATCCATTGAAACCAACTGAAAAGAACATTCTAACCAATTGAACAAGCTTATCCTTCCCCACTTGTCTTATGTCAGCAGCAGTCTCTATTTTCAGAGTTTTTGGATTGTACTGGATAATTTATTGCGTAAATAGTCTCTTTTTTTTTGCTTAGTGAATATTTTTTTACTTAGTATAGATATTTTTTGTTAGTGCGATCATACCAGCACTAAAGCACCGATTTCCATCAGAACTTCGCAGTTAAGCGTGCTTGGGCGAGAGTAGTACTAAGATGGGTGACCTCCTGGGAAGTCCTCGTGTTGCATTCTTTTGAGCGCAATGGAAACAAAGGATTCATGTAGCCGACCCCACCTAGTGGAATTAAGGCTTAGTTGTTATTGTTGTTATAGATATTTTTTGTGTAGTATAGATATACAGAAAATTCATACTAAGTAAAAAATATTTGTAAAAAATGTTCATATAAGCGAAAACATTTCAACAATATCAATGCCCTAGGGGGGATGATTTTAAGGGGGTAAGGTGCTTCCGTCCTTCTTCCATGTTAAATATTTTTGATTTTATCTTAGGAATATCATTTGCTTGAACTATTGATCTACTGAAAATAACTCAAACGCATGTTCCTGAATGGTGTTCATATATAATTATATACGTCCATAAATTTTTGCTTGGAAAAAACATATTAGAAATGGGAGAAAGTGAGGGGTAAATGAGTTGTATGTTTGCTTCATTCTACTTGATCTATTGACCCAAATTTGAGTTAATTAGAATACTCGAGTTCAAGTTGAGTTGAGTCAAACTGGAGCCTAAAACTTCTATTATGTCTACAAACTAGACTCTTAGATTGCTCTTGGATACATTGTGACGCCTGTGGTCGAAAAGGGTGGGGAGTGATCGCCAGGTGATGTCCTAAGAGAAAGGAATCACTGAGCAAAGTGCGGTTTCTGGTAGGCTTCTAGGCCGAATAATGAGTGGTGAGAGAGGCACAGGAATGAATCGTCCTACATCGAAAAAGGAGGAAGATCCTGAGATATATAAGTAGATAACGTGATCTCAAATGGTAGAGGCGCCTTTTGGGGTAAAATCGTGAGGCTAATGATGAAAAACTCTATAGTTAAGCGTGCTTGGGCTGGAGTAGTACTGAGATGGGTGACTTCTTAGGAAGTGCTCAAGTCATGCAATTTTTCTAAAGCCAAAGCGGACAATACCTATATATTGAGATCACGGGATATTACAATATAGTATCAGAGCCGACTTCCCTCACTACAATGTGGTTCGAAGACGAACCAGGTGGAAGCTGGTGGGCTTGTGACGCCAGTGGCCGAAGAGGGCTGGAAATGATCGTCGGGTGATGTCCTAAGAGAAAGAAATCACTGAGGCAAAGTGCGGCTCCTGGTAGGCTTTTAGGCCGAATAATGAGTGGCGAGAGGGGCACAGGAATGAATCGTCTCACATCGAAAAGGGAGGGAGATCCTGAGCTATTTAAGTAGATAACATGATCTTGAATGATAGAGGCACTTTTTGGGGCAAAACCGTGAGGTTAATGATGGAAAACTCTAAAGTTAAGTTTGCTTGGGCTGGAGTAGCATTGAGATGGGTGATTTCTTGGGAAGTGCTCAAGTCACATAATTTTCTTAAAATCAAAGCGGACAATACCTTTATATTAAAATTACGGGATATTACATACATACTGATAAAAAATTTAATAAAATCTTACCTACTAACAATTTATAGATATGAAACAATAATTCTTAACAATTGGGCATTTGCTGAAATATAGCTACCAAAAACCTTATTATCTACTGTAAAGAAGCTTCCCTTTCTTTGCTTATGTTTTCGTTTCTTTATCTTTTGTACTAACCTAACAACGCTACTGCAACTTCCTGCGTGGCTTTGTGATATCAAACCCCTTTTTCAGAATAATTATTGGGGTTTCGGCTGATCAATAGGGGATACCACGTCAGCAGTAAAGCTTGAGCAAATCAGTATTTACTTCTTAAAAGATAGAATTTATCATGATTTAACTAAAAACCTGTAGCCTACTCTATTTAAAACAATGCTACATAGCTGTCACAACTAGTCTTCAAATGTTCTAAAATTTTTAGATATTGGTTTTTTTCATTAATTAACGGGATAGTACATTGTATTATTTCTTCAACTATTGGCTAAAGTCATTACTTAAAGATCATAAAACTTTTGAAAACTAGTTTTGAGGTCTTCATATCATTTTCCTTCTATTTGATACTGTTTGTTGTCCCATGATATTTTTTGTATTAAAGTAGATTTTTTTTTCCTTTTTGCTATCTCATTGGGTAAATATAAGGCTAAGTACAGTTAGCTATCCTCCCTTAACCTTGCATTCAATCTTATAAATTTTTGCATTCTACGTGCTTTGCATCATTTTATTGCATGACTTTTATTGCACTCTTTATTTTAAGCATCTTCTTCACATGTTCTTCCTACTTCTCTTTTTAACAAAAATTATTTCTTATACTTTATGATCATGAGCAGGAAAACCAAATAGGGGGAAGTGTTGAGCCAAAATTGAGATTGTGAAAAGAATGGTGTAAGTATATGCAGAATGGAGTAAAGACGGTCATGTTTGCATATCCTATTATCTATTATTGCTTATGAAGCATGAACATCCCTTTTTCTCAGATGTGGCGCAATTTGATTCTACCCAATCATTATCCTGACAGTTCGACAAAAGTTGCATCATTACTTTTGAAAGTCACAATGACGGGAGGACACAAGCAAGCAAAATTTATAAATAAAGAGGTCTAGAGATAATGTTTTAAGATTTTGTGGACTTGCATGGACGTAATAGTTTACTTCCGGAGCCCGGTTGTAATTTACCTTAAATTTATTTAAAAGGCATGTATGATTTTTAAAGAAAGTTGCTTTTTTAAATTAGGGCATCTTTCTAAATGATTGTGATGTCTGAGGATATATGATAGGGAAAATTGTATCTAGGCCCACAAGTTGAAAGAGCATTACAAATTGGCCCTAATATTGTATCTAGGCTCAGAGGTTGTAAAAGTACTATTGTTTGATCCCAATTAAAATAAAATTATTAATTTTTACTATCATGTCATAAGATTATTTTTAATTATTAATTTTTTAGTATTTTAGAATATAATTTTAAGTATTAATATTTATTTTTAAATTTAAAATTTTTTGAGTAAAAAAAATAAGAGATGTGAAAAATTAAATTTTAAATTTAAAAAAAAAAGTGAGCATAAAAGGACATAATAGTTATTTAAAATATATAAATTTTTTAAACTAGTCATAAGATAATAAAATTTAGAGGTGAGATTTTAAAAGAGTTATCAAAACTATGATATTTTTACAATTTTAAATATCAAAATTAAAATTTTTTAAAAATTAAGATTAATTTATAATGTTCTCTCAACCTCAAAGTCTCAAGCGCAATTTATCTCTGTTTGGAATAGGGTTGTGTTAAGTTAGTTGGGGTTTGTATAACTCGAATAGCAATAGGTTAGACGGGTTAGACAAAAATTTCTACTGAAGTAAAACACATGCATTATAATAAATATATATATATATAAATTATTTCATTCCTAGGGTGGTTCTTTTTTATAAAATTAAATTTAAATTTAAATGATATTATTTTATTAAGAATTACATATAATATAAAATAAATTTAGTTATTATGTATGTATGAGATATGGTATAGATTATTCTTTTGATATGTATATTAAATGTGAAATAAAATTAATTTTTTATTTTAATATACGTAAATTTTAATATTAAAACGTGACATATTGGGTAAAAGTTGACTATTTTACATGATATTTTTTCAAAATCATTAGACCTACTTTTTTCGTTAGATCCCAATAATCGTGAAATAACTGGTGATTTCATTTGAAAATCGTTGTGAAGGGTTTTGCTCAGTAGACGGAGATCCAGCTAAAGTCAAGCCAAATGTAAGAAATGAGTCGTAATTTGTTTCTTTGAACGCACCACTTGCTCGGCCTCAGGTGCCGACTGGCCCATTGTAGGAGAGAGCTGAAAAACATCGTGTTTTATGGGCCGAGTTGGTGAGAAACTTCGTAGTTAAACAAGTAATTTTGATGGTCCATCAATTCCAGAATGTCTCATGATGAATTCTAGCCGGAACCACCCATGTGAATCATGAGTTAGAGCTCAGAAAAATATTAATTAATTCTGATAAAAGATTAAGTTAGTTTAATTATGGTATTAATATACAATTTATGATCTTTAGGCATTGGCTTGTGCTTTTTCTTTTTTTGAGAGTGAGTGAGTGTGATTAGCCTAGGCTTTCGGATTAATAGTTATCTATTAATTGTATATTGGACTCAACTTGAGATCCCTCATCGTAACTCTCCTAATAGTTAAAAATATCTGAAACTTGAAACTTATTTGGAACTTGTTCGATTTTAGAATCTACTTAAAATTGGTTCAAAATTTTTAAATCAAATCATGAGCTAGAAACATTGGCTCGAAGTTCATTTCAATCTGATTTCGAGTTAGCTCTATCTCATTCGAAACGTGATTCGATTTGGCTCAAAATTATATATATAATATAAATACTTTTAATATAATATATATATATGAAATATTTTTGCGTATAATTTAGTATAGCGATCTAGTGATAGAGCAGAAGAGGTTTAAAATTTATTCTCACCAAGATCTAAGAATCAAATCCCCTTTAATATATAATATTCTTACTAATTTTACAATTATGAGCTGATTCGAATCATTATTCGAGTCGACTCTCAATCAAATCGAACTGGCACGATTCATATCCTATTTTAATTTCGGACTGATTTCGAGCCGAGTCGAAATCAAAATTTTCAATTTTGAGTGAGTGAACTGTCTTCGACTTGCTCGAAAGCAGTCCGATAATTTCCTAACTTAAATGGTCACTTATTAAGTGAGAAATGCACACACCTGTGAAAGGAGATTATGGAATCATCATTGCCTACATTTGTAGTGCAATTTCAATTCAAACTTGTAAGCAATTTAATCGCACGGATGCGAACATTTTTCGAGTAATATTAAGTAAGGTCGCAATCTCAAAAACTTTTTAAATTCAGGATGTTCTCATTAATATTTTAATCAAGTAACTTTTACTTAATTTAATTTTTTCATCTTTAAAATAAAATTGTTATTAAAATTAAATTTTTAGATATAAAATGACAAAAATACCCTCCTCTCCTACCTCTAATTTCATACCGCTGCTGACCAAGGCGTCACGTTTGCCACACAAATACATATATTTTAGGGATAATTACCTAAATGCCACACAATTTAGTTTTATTTATGTCTTACTCATCTATTCTTAGTTAATTACGCTATGCATACTCAAAACATTATAAAATCTTACATACACACACTTTCACTTATTTTCATTGTAATGAGCAATTATAATTTTCTAATGAGCTAACTATAATTAGGTTACAAAAAATCTGAACAGTTCATCATATTATTTTAAGGATATTTAAATATATTTTGAGTGAAAATCTTAAAACTTTGATGTTTAAGTAGAGGCAAGGGAAGGAGACATTCGCGACATGAATTGATTTTAGGACAGATCAGCGCTTTAGTGTGACATCGAGAAAGGAAAAAAAATGTACTATTAAAGGTAAAAATATAATTTTAATGATTTATTAACGAAATATTTTTTTTCAAATAGATTTTGACTGAGTTTTAATTTAAGTGTGTGTATGTAAGATTTTATAATGTTTTGAGTGTGCATAACGTAATTAACTAAGAATGAATGGGTAACGCATAAATAAAGTAAAATGGTGTGACATGTAGGTAATTATTACTATATTTTATCATATATATATATATATAAATAAACTATATGTCACATATATATATATATATATATAATTTTTAATATTAAAATATTTTATTTTATATTATGCAAAAATACAACAATATTATCTCTTCAACTCAAATGTTGTAAACTAGAATAGCTTCTAGGGTTTCGGATTTGGCAAATGAAATGAGCTTTTATTGAAAGCTAAAAGCAAAACAGAACACTGAGAACAGTATGTAAATTACATTAGGGTCCTTCGATTTTGGCATATTATTCACGCTGTTTATTAAATTATTTCTTGTAGATCCTTCCATGTTAATTTTGTTTCCAAGTAGATCATGAATTAATCTGATTCATAAAATTGTTTTTTCTGTGATATAATATTTTTGATTTATACAAATCATCTTTTTATCTAAGGGTGACTTTGAGTCGATTTTGGGCAAGTCAGGCTCAACTGAAAATTAAAATTTTCGATTTTGAGTCAAACTCAACTCGAGCCTACTAAAATTCTTTCAATTTTGAGTCAATTTTTAAGTTAAATCGAGTCTAATTATAAGCTAATTTTTTTTTACAAAATATAGCTTATTCATATTAAATATATTAAGTTATAATATTATAAATTCACTTTTAACTCTATGGGTATATCTCTAATATAATCTCTTTTATGTAAAATATTATTATCATATTTATACATAAAAAATCTCGATTATTTTTTAAAAAAATTTAAATATATATTTATACAATCTCTCCCAGCACGATGCAAATATAAACATAAGAGAAAAAAGGCTTCAGAGAAAATGAGAGAAAAGAATGTGCAGAGAGGAAAAAAAAAGATAATGAATTTCATGAAAGAAATTTGAATGAAAAAAAAAATTTAAAAAATAATATTTATATTTTGAACCAAATTGATAAAAAAGTTGACAGATCCATCTTAGGAATCTATTAAACGCTAATTACAAAAAAATATGAACTAATAAGAAAAGAAGGCTCACACACAGGTATGGGATTGCAATTCACACTAAAATTATTTTAATTATTATAAAACTATATTTTCATGAAGTTTATTCTATTATTATTGAGAATTAGCCCTAACATTTTTTTCAAACCAAATCAAGCTTGTAGTTTAAAGCCAGTACAAAGGGAAACAAGGTATGCTAAATATAAGTCAATTAAGCGCAAGATTTTTCAGTTTCAGTTTCACTCGTGAGATAAAAATTTAATTATTGTAATAAATAAGATATATTAAAATCTCTAAAAGAGGCCTAAGAGCATCATATTGAGCATTATCATCGAGTATATTTATAAACTTCATATATTTTTTACAAATATTAACAAGCTAAATGCTAGTATATTTAAGTCTATTTGTTTATCAATCAAGCTTTTAAAATTATGTTCATACTTATTCGTTAATATTAACAGATCAAATAAAATCGAGCTCTCATCGAACCGAACATCAAGCTGTTCATCGAACGCTCAGTTCATTTACAGCCCTGCTGCACCACATATAGAATTGAGCACTAAACATGACTGATGATAAAAAAATACTATAAAAATATTGATGATTGCATAATTATGTTAGTAGAATACCTATAACTAAAAACTTTCTACTTCAGTCAAATTATCAAGCTAATGAATAAATTAGAAAGAGGTATCTATTGAGATCAGCATACCACCTACAAACAAATCCCTTGAGAGTTCATCTTCTTCTCCCACTTTGTCTCTTTCCTACTGACAATGGAGTCAAGCTGAAAGCAACCTCCCCCCATGGCAATTTAAATACAAAGGCATTATATCTGATAATGACCTCTCACAACACTAACAAAAAAAAAATTCAAAAAATAATCCGAAAACTTCAGCATGAGACAGGCAGACGCCGCCACCACACCCACCGCAACTAGCGGTCGCAGTTTTGCAGCATATCATTCATCCATAAACCACCTATGGTGCTAAAGACTTGACAATTCACAATTATAAAAACACATTGCGATCATGATTCTCTCAATGCGGGCCATCCGATCATGATCAGACGGTAGTAGGGGACCAGAGCTTCTCCTCCGGGTTCTTCTTGCCTGATTGGAAGCATTTGCACTCCAGAAGAAAGGTGAATCCATGGGCTACATATATCACGCATTCAGACGGAATAATTCGAAAACTTCCAGCATCGGACGGAAGACGCCGCCCACGACACCAACAGTCCAGAGGTCGCAATTTCACAATGTATCATTCATCCAGAGCCACACATCACCATCATAATTCTCTCAACGTAGACCATCTGATCACGATCAGATGGTTGGGCTGGACGGAGCAAAGCTTCTCCTCCAGGTTCTTGTTTGAGTCAGTGGAAGCATTTGCCACTTCTGGAGAAAGGTGAATCCAGTAGCATTCCCACTTGCAGTAGACCTTTACCTTTCTTCCAGCCTTTCACCAAATGATCGAAGGCAGTGCATCCTCTAAAGCTTCTTTTCATGGTGGAAATGCTTTCTAGGCCCTTGTGCTAAAGTTCACATGGTATGTTTGGAATAATGGCTAGCTGTTTTCAGTTTGATGGATTCTCTCAGAGGTATAAATAAAAGGCCAATTCTTTTGCCACAAAGACTCATAATTGTGACCCAAGCTCATGTACAAATGGATGAACAATATTGTGGGCACAGAGTAGATGTGAAACCTATTGGTCAGGGCTTTCAAAAATACACCACATTTTTTTATATTTTCTTCACAACAAAGACAAATTACAAAATAAAAATTAATTTTTATTTCTCTATCTTACACAAAAAAGATCAATTTTCTTTCATGTTCAGTACTTTGATGATGACACTGTTGGACGTGGCAGTGTGGATGCAGCATGAGAAATACATATTATATATGACGAAGCTCTTTCGTTGAGTTTTCACTTGAATGTGATGACGTATGAGTTATGTTGGCCAATTATTGACCCTCAACGCTTGGATCCCATCTTGTTTCCACCAAACATCACTTAACAGTATGATGGTGTTAAACTCTCAGTCATAATGTTACATTAGTCTACTTCAGCACGTCGTTAGGACATTCAAATGACAATCTATATGGATCAATTTTCTCTCTTAGCGAGTTCTCAAGCTGAGCTATTGTTGTTTCTAGCATGCTTAGGCATGCCTAATCTTATGCATACCCTTCATGCATCCAAGTTAGCTGTTCTTGCTACTCCTGCTACTCCAACAATTGTGTTTGATTAGACTCTTCGTCGCTCTTAGGAGTATTGTCATGGCTGATGGCTTTGGTTTTAGACCTTTGTAGTGGCGTTTAGCAACATTGTCTATTCGTTTAGGCAGCCTAGGTATTTTATTGGCTGTAAATGTGATCTCATATGCTTTGTATGCTTCTTGCTACCAAATTGGTTTTCTTCAAGCTCATATCCTCCGTCATGTGTTGTCTATCGATTGCTTTGACACTAATTTGAGAGCATGATGAGATTTCATCTTAGTATTCTAGTAAGGTGCTCGCAGCCATTTGGAGTAGTTGACTCGTATAAACCCCAACTTGCTTTTGCTTCTCACTTTTATGATCAGGCTGTAGCCCATATTTGTGCTAACACAACGCTCTTATCACATTTTAGATTGGTGCTTAGTGTGTAACCGGTAATCATGCTTAGAATTTCTTATCAACCAATCATTGTCAAGTATCATCAAACTGTTTTCACCAGTTGAATATCGTGTTATTCTTCATTATCGCCTCTCAATACCCAAATTTAGTGGTGATCGACTTTGTTCTTTATAACACATTGAACGCTTAAATATTTGATGCAATCATGTTGTGCACTGTGCATCTCATTTTGATTATGAATTTTGGCATGCTATAATATATAATGCACTAGTTCAAGTTCATGGTCATTGCAATATGTGATGTGAGATTCCTTTAGCTTTTGTGATATTTAAGTCTCATTCTGTCAGTCCTACTAATATTTTGATTTATAATTGATTTGATGATATCAACCTATCTAGGCATCACGGCGTTTCACCGTTGGCACCTGTTGTTGCTGCTATTCTAGATGGTCTTTATCCTGAGAGATTGCTCGTCGTGTTACTGCTCGCAAAATTAACAAATACTTAGTTACTTATCAAGCTCATTGTATCTACTTTCATCCATTGGCATTTAACATTTTTAATTATTTAGTTCCTAATACCATTTCATTCTTCACATATGTACAATGCCTTTAAAATAAAAGTCAATTTGTTGGGATATCAAGAGCCTAATTGTCTCTCCTCTTATCTTTATCGCATTAGCTTAACTATTTAAAAAGGCATTGCTACTCGATTGTCAAGCCAAATGTAAAACAAGAATACTTCTTAATTTGTTTATGTAATTCGTATATTGAGTCTTAGTTCATTCTTTAATAAAAAAGTTATTTTTATTTTACATCTTAAAAAAAGCGTTAAAATAAGCTCATTCCACATTAAGATCATAGAGGATAAGACAAGAACATTAAGATTGCCGGGATTTTTTAGTTAACAGCCTTTTGGAGAAGTGTACAGTAACATAAAAGGTTGCAAAGCTCCCCGCATTTGAAAAATGGGACAGACCAACAATGACCCGAAGGGCATATACTTAAAGTGCGATCTAAAAGTTTTCCTTTTTTTGATTTTGCAATCTAGATGTTAATATTATTTAAATTAGATATCTATATTATATATAAATTCTTATTTTATTTTATTTAATATCATTATATTCGAAGATGTCAAAATACTATGAACTTATCCTAAGATTCACTAACCACTCCAAATCTTAATCTTTTCTATTACCGTGTTATCGTAACATCTAAATTATACCCAGTTTTGATAACATCTAAATTTGACATTTCAGAGTGATAATTTTGTAATTGTATATAATATTATTTAAACATATTATCAAATTAAATAACATAGTTCTCCTAATAACAAAGCATGGCATTCAATAACCCCTAGATGTGATCATTAGACTATGAGCTTGACTCACACTTACAAGTCAAACTCAGTCCAGCTAGTTTGGGATTAGACTTGTTTGGTTGTTTTTGCTCTAAGACCAGTTTCAAGAAAGAGCCAAACCTTAAAACAAATACCTAATCTTGTGACATCACAGGGATTTATTTAAAGAGAAGTTAATTAATTAAGCTTATGACAAGTTATATCTATGATTGCTGATTAGATCACCAAATAATCAAACAAAAAAATTTTGAAGGGAAATTAAATGCTCATGACAACATCCACTTTCAAGAATGGAAATAAAATATGTTGAACAAGAGCACCAAATTACGAACAAAGTCAGTATTATGTCTACTATATAATTTCTTTTGAAAAGCACATCATAATCTATGCAAAGAAGGAAACAACTGACTTACTATCCATTACTTCATAAAATAACCCAGATCCTATGTAATCACTAAAAGAACGAGAAGTCACAGTAATGAGCTTTGCTCTACCCTGAGACAATAAAGAGTTCTTACTCTATGACAATAATATAATAAAACTAGTATGTAGCTACTTCTGTTCATTATGAACCTGTATTCAACTTCCTCAGCTTTTACGAACCTGGATGGTGGAGGAAGCTGCGTCTTGTATGGTTGGAGCTATAGAACTCGAACAAAAGTGTCTATTGTATGGAACTTTGGCTGTTTGAAGCACGTAACTCTAACTCTGTAAACTATCATGTTGTTAGCTTTCTCTGTACGACTGTAGAAGGATGTAGGATCAGAATCGAGGCGAGGCAAACGGGCTCTCAGGCAGCTGAATCTGGAGACTGAAAACCCCGAAAACAAAAATACATCAGAAGAAGCAAAGGGGTGGTTACTGCAGCCTACAGCTTCAGGATTTTTACCTATCATGATTGTTACCCTGAGCACTCTTTTCATGAACATCTGTAGTTTTATCTCTAGCAAAGCTTAACGAGCTCAATCGATCTACATTGAGAATGCTGGCTTCAGATAACCTATCTTCAAAGCAAATGTCAATCATCGCAACAATTAGCTCAGCATGATCGAGTACTACCTTCTAGAGATTTTGTATCATCGGAACCATAACGAATGAAGGGTTGTGCAATTGCCGGTCGTGGGCCGAGCTGCATTTTAAGAAATCTTCTATCGAGATCGAGCGCCCTTTCTTGTTCTTCAATCAGTTGTTTTCTACAACACAATGATGCTTCCAAAGATCTTTGACCCAAAGAAGATTGGAGAGCTATAAAACAATGGTTATGGTTAGTCAAAGCTTGAGAACTTTGAATATTATCAAAATAAAATGAGAAATACAATTAACTTAAGTCTCTACTAACTCGCACCAAGAAAATTGTCCTTGTCAATATTAATAGAGGAGAGATACGTCTGAGCATCTAATTTCTCACCGTATTTTCTACAATGGAAAAGCTGTAGTTAGATATATCCGGTGAGAATAATTTAACTCAGCAAATCTCAACATAGAATGACAAATGCATCCATGAGAAATTAAGTGCAGCTTCAATGACAGAAAAACTGAATGAAAATTGAATACAAATATGTAAATAACATATCGAACAAATACCTATCAACTAATCTAGATTTTTCTTTGTAAGGCTTGACTAAGACACGAGCACCATTAATATGATGGGGATGCCCCATGGCTAAAATTTGTCTTACTGTGTCCGCATAGTAGAAACTCACAAAGCCAAACATCCTTTTCTCTTGCCGCGGAATCCTCACATCACGAACAGGACCGAATTGACTGAATCAAGCAAGAAGCTCGATTAAGAACACAGAGGAATAGCCTAAAGTAGATATATGGAAGGATAAACAGATTACCTGAAATAACTCTGAACATCGAAATCAGTAAATGTACTTTCAGCAGGGAAAGTTAGATAGATCTGATGAGAACTGGAATCTCCAAGCTCATTTCTTTCAGCCCTAAATTCCATGTACTTTGGAAAATCCTCAGCTAGTACTACTGAATGCTGTCCATGAGGCCTAAAATTCAAAAATTAGTAGCAACATCAGGTTGCTTTGCACCAACATATAATGTGATGATGATTACCTCTCTATAAGTCTAATGTTCCTCATCCTTGCGAGCAATTTCGTCAAACTAAAACCAGCTTTTCCATGCCGCTGGCTTTCAGTGAGATAACCTTCGGACTGCAGAGCTTTCCCATACACATCCTGGTAGAACATAGGCAATGAGGCTACAGAAACCGGCAATCCTCGCATTGCTTTCAGGAGCTCAGTGACCTCCAACTCAAGTTTCCGAAGCGACATGGGAGATATTGAATAGTCTTCGCAGGGGAACTCATTCAAATCAAATGGGAAAGGCTGACTATAGCTATCTGAATTCTCCTGACCGTGCGAAAACTTGCAGCTTTCACCATGCTTGCAGTACCCATTGTAAAAATAATGACAATTCAAAGACGGTGATCGGCTCCTTGAGGCCAGTGAGCCATCAGGAAAACAGAAATTGCCTGGTGGATCGATGCTGCTAGGGCTCACAGGTTGTAACTGTTCTTCCATTCCCCAATAATCAGTAGGAGAAAAACGTCCCAAATTCTGAAAATCTGGTTGTTGATTAGCTGTCAGGTAAATTGGGGAAGGAACCCGGAAGCTTGAAGGAGAAGAAGATGCACGGGGAACATTGTTGTTGTTATATGATGATTTTGATTGAATTTGGTCTGTGATATTGAGCTTGTGTGATGACACAAGATAGGACTTTGCCTCGGCGACAAGGGAATGTATTTGCTCTTCACTTCCCACAGCATATTCAAAAATATCATCAGGGCCATGCTTCAACAGAAGATAACCAAAGATTCTGATCGCGTTTTCTGGTTCTACCTTTTGAATTCTCTGAAGTATAAGTTGAGAACACTGGCTAATTTCCATTGTGCACACTCAACCTCACTGTGAAGCTAGTAAAAGGGCTGACCAAATCAATAAATAATTAATCAACCAAATTTGAAAACTAAAACTAAAAACAAACACACAAAAACATCCATCAAAATACACAAAAACAAAGTCAAACTGATGAACCATATATCCATAAATGAATTGAACTGCGCCAAAAAAAGATCAATTTTCTTTTGAAAAGCCGCCATAATGCAAAAGCGAAGCTATCAAAATCTAAGAAGGAAACATGGTGGGAAACAGATCAATAATACTGCTTACATACTTCGGTGAAGAAAGATCTGAAGAAATAAAAACTCCTAATATCTCATTTCCCCAAAAGGATGAAGCTTCCCATTAAACCCAACATCTACATAAACCCTCGAAAACCCATACTTATATTCCGTTCTTTCTTCTCCAGGGATCCCAAAAAAAGCGACAAAATCTAACAAAACTTCGCCAAAAACAAGCCCAAGAAAAGAAAAGAAGCCTTTTTCCTACCTCTGCGCTTAACCTTTCTTCTTCTTCTTCTTCTTCTTCTTCTTCTTCTTCTTCTTCAGCCGCTTCACTACATCACCCCGCACAGCGCCCCCTCTCCAGATAGCGTTAAAAGACTCACAAAGGCAGAGGGGCATTTATATAAAAAGCTCTTCATTGTGCAAATCGAGGAGCGAGTAAAAAAACAATTCCAAATAAAAATTTGAAATTTAAACCCCCCCCCCCCCCCCCCCTCTCTAATCTCTGAATTTAGCACGCTAATTAAAGCAGATGAGGAATGGCTTGAGGGGCAAAAATAGAAAAGTTTAAATATTTTCTCCTTAAAAAAATTTGACAGGGTGTCATACGGCTGATGCTTTTAACCGCTCCCTGCGGCGTCTTCATTGATGGAAAATACGCCAAAAAAGAAAATAATTAAAAGTAAAATACAGTGATGGCATTATCATGTCCTTTTTCCACAAATGCCCCTGGCTTCTTCTGAAATACCGGTTTTGCTTTAAAAGCTTGCTTTGGCTGCATGATTCTTCACCGATAAATCATGAGGTACCTATGACCTTGAGAGGTCCTCATGAATCTATAGCGGCCTCAAAATTTCTCTCAATTTGCAGGCTTGTGTTCGATGTGTGGAAATTTATTACAAATGAGGGACGTTTAGGTAAAATTACTTTTAAACAAAGGGAGCGCACTGTCGCTGCCAAGATACTTGGGTGGAGAGAGAGAGACTGCTAGAGAGAATAAGCTATAATGGAGGGTGTTCTGTGGGCTGGTGGGCTGGTGGGCTAATGGGCCTTCAATATTAGGCCCAATTGTATCCCCCCCTATAGTATGAAATACGGAAAATTATTTCTGTATTATTATAATCTTAATGTTAGATTCATTTATATAAGAAATCAAAGAAATAAATCTTACATGTGATTTGTAGATGTGAATGAATCCTTGTATACATTAGGGGTAACAAAATAGGTTAGTGAAGTGATTTGAGATCGAACGGACTAGCTTAACTTTAATTAATTTAACCTAAATTTGATTTTTAAAATATTACTACTTGATTTTGAAACTAAATTTTATATATATATATATATATATATTGTGGTCTATTAAAGTTTGACTCATGCAAATCTAATCGAATAACCTACATTATGAAATCTATTTGTTTAATAAGCTTTTGGTATATGTTTCTTTACGTTGATATAGATGATCGTGATCTCATGTAAAGGATAATAGAGTTATGACGGGAGAAGGAAGAGAAAGAAAATAAGTATCAATTCTATGTAAAAAAAATTTTTTAGTAACCACTAATCCAAAATAGAAAGCCTAAGGAATGACTTCTATTTACGAAAGTGAAGTCTTTCTAAAATTATACTAAATGACCAACGCTCACGTTTAATGCCCGTAAACATTATCAATTTAGGTTGAGGTTAATTTCACCAACTTCTAGTTAACAATATTCCAAAAGACTGTTGAGCGTAAAATGTCGGCTCATGGCTTTACTTGAATAGTTATAGTCAAAATTCTAACAAAAAATAATTTGTGAAGGACATCAAAATGGCTCTATTCAAAGTCTGACACTCAGGATACAAGTAGGAATGCTGTGAGAATTCAGCACAAATACGTTGAAATTCCTCTAGTTAAATTTGAATACGTGAAGATATAGTTAAACACGTAAAAAAAAAATAAACACGAATTCAAAGTAGATAATAAGTCGAACCAAGTAAACCCAAAACTAATGTTGTCAGTCTGATCATATCTCATCCTATCCCCATCAACGTCAGATGAGCGTGACAAAGCTCAACTTGCAGCAGCTAGATTTGAAATTAATTTTATTAAAATTATTAATAATATTTTATAATTAGTTAAGGCTTAATTTAATCAGTAATTATGTTTATAATAATATATAACCTCGATATGGTTGTGTCAAGCTGACGGAAATGCACAGTCCTTCACTCATCTCAAGGCCTGTCAACGGATTGGTTCGGGTCGGATTGGCTTCGACTCAGATCCAAATTCATACATATCGGATCGGATCATGGTTGATCCATATCCTCTCGGGTCGGAAATGAAATCAGTTCGAAACTCGAATTTTCGAATCTAATCTATGTACAATAAAAATAGTTATTTTTAAATTAATATTTTTCATAATTAAATTTAAAATAATGTTAAATTTATTGGAAATAAAATAAACGAAAAATATTATATTTTTATAAATTAATTAAATATTTTAGTATAAAAAATAATATTTATACGTATATATTGTGAAATATAAACTGAGAATTATAAACTAAAATCTACTAATATAATCTGTAAGAAACTTTTATATAAATATAGTGACACTCTTTACTTGAACCTTTCAACAAAAAGATTATTAGCCACAATGTATTCCTGTATGAACTATAAATTATATTACATAAACGGATCAGATTTTAAACGTAACGGATCAATGGTGATCCATATCTGATTCATTTATTTGTAAACGGATCGAGTCAGTAAACGGATCGGGTCATAAAAAAGAATCTATTTTGGGGTTTAATCGGATCGAAACTCGGATCGGATTGGGTCATAATCCGATCCATTGACAGGCCTAAGTCATCTCCACTGCCACGTATTTTCATACATTAAATTTATGTAAATTGTATCCTGATCTAGAAGCAAGGGCCTCATTTCAAATAGGTCCCAAAGGTTCTCACATGAAAAGAAAAAATTATTGATTCCAAACGTCTGATGCTAATAGCGGTGCGCCGCAGGGCCTGTGTGGGCCTTGTAGTGTGTGTGCCTACCTAATGATAGGTATAACCCTACTAGCTAGGTATAAGTCTAAATTTAGTAAGAATATATTTATATATATGAAGTATAAATTTAAATTTACTATTTTTAATTAGATATAGTGTATCCCCTCAGAGCATGTGACATGCTGCTATTGGCACGTGAATGCTTGAAACACGCCATGCATTCGAAGGCAATAATTTTTTAATGAAAAGATATAATTTGTCCTCTCATTTTTTCATTGTATTTTAGAGCATTTAAAATAACTATTTTTCTTCAAAATTTTTGCATTTGAAATTTTCTAAATTATAAAATTCAAAGTAATTAAAATAAACTATATTGAGACATGTTGACGCACAAGATTTTTTTACAAATTGTGTTGCAATTTTTTTCGAGCGAGCTAATTTCGAGGTACAGGAATATTAAGTTGATTTCTAACAAAATAAAATACAAATTAATTTCAAATAAGTTTCGATTTTCATATAAAATAACCACCTAACACGCGATTCATTTGATGGAAATTGGAGTTATAGTTTTTGTCGCAATCATCATGAACTCTATGTAAGAAAATGATATCTTTTTCATCCTATAAAATGATTTCAAAATTTTATGACTTGCATGTAATGAATTCAATACGTCAAGAATCAAGATATAATTTAACCTTAAACTTATATCTGCATGATAGTTTGAACATATAATATTATATGCATATTTCATGTTACTTTTAAGAATATGTTCTACGACTAGCGTTTCGGTTTCTAAAAAATCCACAAAAAAATATTATTATTATTATTATTATTATTATTATTATTATTATTATTATTATTACTACTATTATTTTGAGTTTTGATATCTCGACATAACCTTTTGAATTTTATAAATTATTGTAAAATACTTTTAAACTTCATATTTACATTAATGTACCTATGGGACGTTTGGTTCATCATTATCTCGATATTATATAATATAATATAGATGTTATGATATCAAAATATTATCTTTTTATTGATAATTTCATAATTTTTTAGAAATTTTTCTATATATATCATTAAACTAAATAATTATTTTTTTCTAAATAATATGATATAATACTAAAAATATTAGTATTTAAAATTATAATTTAAGTTAAAAATAATGATAATTACCTATATATCTCAATAAATTAACCATTGAACATATTAGTCATTCACTCATGATAAATAGCAATGTAAATGAACTAATCATTTGATGAATAGCTCTATATTTGTTTGATAAAATCTCATTCATATTCCATTCATCAAAAATTAATAAATAAGTTTGAATATAATTTTAAAACCATGATTTGTAAATGAAAAAGTTTGAATATAGTGGCATTTAATTAGTTAGCTAATGTCTATGTGTAAGCATGTTCAAATATAATATTCATAAGCATGTTCAAATATAAAACACAATATGAAGTTATTTTAAATATTTTATTATATTTTATTTATTAATAAAAAAATTCATAAATTATAATGATGAGTATGTTTATGTGTACATTAATATCTGTTGAGAATAGAATATACCACACTAGCTCCTAACACATGAATTTGTTGAGAACAGAATATACCATACTAGCTTAATCTAACACATGGATTTGTTGAGAACAAAATATACCACACTAGCTTAGCCTAATACATGAATGATATTAGACTTAATTCACTGATTGACCCTCGACTGGCATTCTTGAACAGTAAGAAGAGTCTAGTCAAAGTAGGTCACTAAAGTTGAATATCGTGTGGCCAGTCGAATAGCATCAGTCGAACAATTCGCTCGAACAGTGTCTCGAACAGGGTCCCTTACCCATGACCACCCGCCAACTGGCTCCTCAGCCATGCCTGTATGATATGCTGCTTAGATTGTGAGCTAAACAGAAGTTTTTGCATGCCATTAGGGCAGGGGCTGATTGCAGGGATGGGTCGACTGTATAGTTGCCCATACCACAGAGCTTCTCTCGCCTTAGTGGAGTTGACCTAATTCATTTGTCCCCATCTACTCTGCCTCTAGTATAAATACACTTATTTATGATGGAAAGGAGGTTCCATTCTCGGCTCCCCGCACAAACAGAGCCCAGTTCTTCTAGTTTGACACCTACTTGGCTATACAGATCCCACATTGTGCTGCTCCACTCATGACAATTTGCCGTTCTATGCTCGCTAGTCATACCCTCCTTATATCATCTTCTCCACCAGTAGATCTACATAAGCTCATCCTCTCTCTCTTTCTCTCTCAAGCTTAAAAAATCAAATTTCTCTTCCTTTTTGTACTGTTAACTTTAGTTTGTAACATTTTTCTAAAATAATATTTTTGATATACAAAAAATTATTTAAAATTTTCATGTTTATGAGCACATTAGTGAATTTGTTCATGAACTATATGCAGCAAGCTCAAGCATATATTTATGTTAGTGAACCAAGCTTGAATTAGCTTGAAACGAGCTCAAGTTTGAGCTCGAGCTCAGTTTTAATAAATGAACATAAAATTAAACAAACATTTCGATTCAACTCGATTCTTTTACAGCCCTATTGATAAATTATATTTAACACACACAATAAGATATATAATCTTAGTGTGTCTAATATTATATTTTAAATAGTTAATAACGTGCAAGTATAAAAATTAGTACAATTTATTAAATATAAATGTGTAATAAATGCAATAATAAATTTATTATGAGATACAAATAAAAAAATAATCTTTAAGGGGTTAATTAAATAAATTAAAGGAGTGATTATTATCAAACATGTTATTTTACATATATATATATAATTTATTTATATTTAATAAATTATAATGTGTATAATATTATTATATTATGTAGTTTATAAACCATTAAAATATTACTTTAGAAAACATTGCAATATAAAAGTTATTTTAATATATTTTAATATCTTAAATATTAGATATATCAATTATCGACAAGTAATATGTAAAATAATAAAAATCAACGCGTCTGGACTCTGGAGCTTCCAGACTGATATCGAGGTTGGCAGTGCCGACGATGTGGCTCCGGCTATGGCGTGGGATATGCTGTATGCGATTGAGGTTGACGTACGACGGCGAGATGCGGTCGGCGACGGAATTTTAGTGGCGGCGGCGTGGTGGATGAGGGTTCACCCTCGGCTCAGACGTGCGGCGGTGCACGATCCTCCACCAGGAATTCTTATAGGTTAAAATTAAGGTAAATTGCATCCGAACCCTTAGGTTTGAGGCAAATTGTAAATTGGTCCTAACTTTTTAAACCTTCAATTTGGATACCCAAATTCGAAAAAATGCAATCATTTGTTCTCAAATATTACATAATTATTAATTTTTATCATTATTTTATAAAATTATTTTCAATTATTAGTTTTTATTTTTTAAAATATAATTTTAAAATACTAATATTTATCTTTTATAATTTTAAAATTGTTAGAGAAGATAAAGTAAAAGATAAGAGAACTTAAATTTTATAATTTCATTAAATTTTTAAAAAAATGAGGAAAATAGAAATAATAATACTTTAAAATATGTAAAACATTCAAACTAGTTAAACAAATCTCAAATTTTAAATTTTCAATTAGAAAAAGCTAATAAAAAGTGTGAGATTCTTTAAAAGGAGCCGGAAGTGTAGCCCTAGTACAATATTATTAATTAAAAATTAATATTTTCAGAAGTTAAGGACTAATTTGCAACTCTCTATTAATGCAGTTTATCATAAAATTTAATTTTGTTAGTCGCAATTAACTAAATAATATATTAGTAATTATAGTATAATAATTTAATAATTAAAAGTGCTATCGAAAAATTTATAATAATTAAAAGATGAATATTAGAAATGAGAATTATTTAAAGATAATTATGCGTAATACTTTTAAGATTTGGATAGCACAAATATAATATATAAAGTTAAAAAATAATTAGATAATTTTGTGCACTGCATTATATTTAAATAAATAATACTAATGTTCGCTTAATTCTTAAAAATTATAAACTATAGGTAATCTATCTACTGATAGCAAAAAAAAAAAAAAAAAAAGTAAAATTGTTATTCATGTTTACTTGATAGCAATTTTGATAGCATGATCAATCTATAAAACTTAGTAAAACTCGGGGACCAAAATTAGAGATTCTCACCATTTCTTTAATTATATGCCCTAATTTGATCAGAGGAATTATTTTGAATAAGACGGAAAAATTATATTAATTTATAGATTTAATTATTGATATAAAATAAAATAATTTTAATATTAATAAATATGTAATATATAAAATAAAATTAATTTTGATATTAAAATTTATATTTAATATAAAATAAAATTAATTTATAATGTATAAATTTATGTTAAATGTAAAATAAAATTATTAAAATTTTAGCAACAGAGAGAAAGAGACTGTAAGAGTGAGAATATCCTGTTTAATATTTAAATATAACCAATTTAAATGATCCCAATATGACGTTAGAAAAGTCAGAAGCTTATATGAAAGAATGGTAGAACGTGCGAACCGGGATATAAAAGACTTCTAGCACAACCATGGGCCCTTCCAATATTAACATTAGGCCCGTGGGCCTAATCCGATGGCCCAATTCTGTAATAATGAAATTATTGGGCCGAAATTTTTTTGAAGGACCTATTAGAAAAGAATATTTAGGCCTGTTTCATTGAAGTTAAGAAGCCGCTAAATCATTTAAAAAAATATTTTTATTAATATTTTATATTTATTTCATATCATATATAAATTTAAATATTAAAATTTAATTTTATTAAATATTTAATATAATTCTAAATAATAAAATAATTTTAATTTATATTATAATATTAAAATTACTTTTTTCTCACATTCTACTCATACATACAAGAAAATCAAATTAATTCACATTTAATATAAATTTAAATAATAAAACAACTTTAATTTATGTCATAATATTAAAATATTTTTTTTCTCTTCTTCTCTAAAATATTTTAACTTTGTAAAGATAAACTCAAAACCAAAACAAACCACATCTCAAAGTCCCATAAACAGTAACAAGCAATTTTTTTTATGAAAATTATTGCATTTGTAGCGAGTATGGTGTGAAATAAGTTTTTTATTTGAGATTTAGACACGCAATATTAACTTCCCAAATGAATTGATCCTTCCTTTAATTTGTCGACAACTTATTACTTTCTGTACATCATATATAATAATAGTATATAGTTTGGCCAAATATACATATGCAATATCCCATGATCTAAATATAAAAGTATTATCATTTTAATTTTTGAAAATTGTGTGACTCTTGTACTTCCCAAGAAGTAACTCATTTCAGTACTATTCCAACTCAGGCAAGCTTAACTAAAGAATTTTTTATTATTAGCCTTACAGTTTTTCTCCCAAAAGTACTTCTTATTTTTTGCATTACATTATCTACTTATATAGCTTAATAACTCTCCTTTTTTTTTTCTGATGTAGGATGATTCATTCATGTACCTCCATCACTATTATTTATTAGCTTAGAAATCTATCAGGAGTTGTATTTTGTTCTAATAATTCTTTTCTTTTTGAACATCACCTAGTGATGACTTTTTGCTCGCTTCAGCCACAAGCATTAGGCCTAAGAAAAGATACATACATAGCATAATAGTAAATTTGGAATTAATCTACCAAATTATTCAGTATAAAATAATCTAGTGGAATAAACTTAAATCAATTATTTAGTTATGTATTAGTTATTTATGAGAAATACATTGCACATAGGGGTGACAATTTGTACTCGTATCAGATTAAACTGCCCTAACCCGCCCCTAATGGGACGGATATGGGTACTAAAATTTTACCCGCGACCTGCAACTCGCCCCGCCCCGTTATATATATATTTTTATTTATTTTTATATAAGCTTATATAAAGTCAAATAAAAAGAGTGCATTAAAAATGAAGAAATATAAGGCCTTGCTTTTATAGTGTAATATTCACCATGTAGTTATAATTTTTGTTGTTTCAAATAGAGTAAAATAATTCGATTTTTATTAACATCAGTGAGAAAATGAGGCGGGTATGAGTATTTATAAATCTAACCCAAACTCGTTCCGTTGTCATTCCTAAATGCACAGCTATTTTTTTTCCTTTTTGATATTTGAAATTCAACATTCAAGTCCACATTTTGACAGAATAATATTATTAACTTTAATGAAGTAGCCAAATACTAAGCTATTATTCTTTTAATTTCATCGAGAAAAAAAGTTGCTTTTCTAATTTGTCGTATTAATTTTTATATTTTAACAAAGCATATAATATAATGACTTTTTTTTTAAATTTCAACTAAAGATTTTCAATTATTTTACCATTTTATATAATTTTTATTCTATATTATCCCTTATTCGCTTTTAGATGATTCGAATTGTGATTTTTCAAAATATACCACACGGTGAAATCGAAAATAAATGAACCAAACTTGTAAAACTCTGAGTCCAAAATAAAATAACAAAATAAAAAAGATCACTTTTTAAACCGTTAATTAAATCAAATTGGAGAGATAATTTTGAAAAATCGAGATATTGAGCTACACATACCCAAATAAAACTTATTTTTTTCTTCTAGATCTAGGTATTATATATCTAAAAGTATTTAATTAGCTTATAATTTCCTTTGTTGTGCGTTTATCCATCGTTGGCAACCATATAATATTATAATTAAAAAAAATTACATCCAATGATGGTGACTACCTATAATGATCATTTATGATTTTCTCAATCAGCAATGAGAATGACATGATTTGTTTTTATATTGGAAGCTTATGGTTTACGACCATTAATTATGGTTTTAATTTAAATAATTTAATTCATCAATCATAAATAAATTCATTTTTCTCAAAATATGTCTACAAGATTCCAGATAACTTCAACATTTATATCAGAATAATTAAAGCAAGAATCTACTTTATATAGCTCCTGATATGCCTGTAGTTAAAATTCGTTAAAGAACGCTATAATTTGAGATACAACGCATTCTCTCTTATTAAAACCATCTATGGAACTCCCTTTCTAGAGGCGTACTCGATTATAAATTAGGTCTGCTCTCGCCTTCATAGCCTTCGCACGAAAAAACTATGGTAGTTTTACATGGGACGCTAGGCATCTTACTCTCTAACGATCGTCACGTGGTTCATTTTTTTGATTGTAATATTTTATGGTCTAAATATAGAGGTTGTTCGCTTTAACTTCTGGGAATTGTGTAGCTGGAGTACTTCTTGAAAAGCTGTTCAATTACGTAGTTCTCTATAGTTAAAGTAAATAATATCTCTGTATTTGAATTACGAGATATTATAATATGATATCAGAGAATAAACCAAGTGGAAGCTGGTGGACCTGTGACTCTCATGGCCGAAAGGTTGTGGAGTGATCGTCGGGTGATATCTTAAGAGAATGGATTCATTGAAGCACAGTGCAGGTAGGCTTTTAAGTCGATAAATAGTTGAAAGAGAAGCACGGGAATAGATTGTCGTACATTAGAAAAAAAGAAAAATTTTTGAGCTGTATAAGTATACAATATGATCCTAAATATTAGAAATATTATTTCAGAAAAAATTGTGAGACTAATAATAGGAAACTCTATAGTTAAGCATGATTGAATCAGTGTAATACTGAGATAGGTGACCTTCTCAGGAAGCTGTTCAATCATGCAGTTTCCTAAAGTCAAAAAGAATAATATATGTATATTTGGATTACAGAATGCTCGAAATATCACTATTAAATACTATAACTTTTACAATACAGGCTGGGTGATTCGAAATATTATCAGAGAGGGTGCACTCGTAGAGGTCTCGTTGTCTCCTGCTTAACTATCACATGAAACCTCTTTAGGATTTATAAATCTAACCTCAGTGAGTTCAGGAAGTAAGTTTGGGTGTTTTTTGAAAAGTTATTGATGAAAGTAACAAAGTAAAATGATTTTATTAGAGATTTGTACCTCGCATCACAAAACTATTGGAGTACACCTTCATGGAATTGGTCGCCTTGTAAGATGACAACTTCAGAAAGGACACCTCACTCTACTTTCATGTATAAGACAATTATATATATGTTCAGAAGGGTGTCTTCAAAACGTAATAAAAGTTTTCAATATCATAATTCATTTATAGACTCTTTTTTGTCACTTCTTTCAAGGACGACTTGCACACTTTCGCCACTATTTTGTAGAGGGAACAACACTTTATCTCAGTAGCAATGTGTAATTAATTATTCTTCTTTGTTGAGCACTTTTCTTAGAATGTGTGCTCTTGGGATTTCTCCGTTCATTTTCTTCTCACTACCTTTTCATCAACAAAGAAAAACTCATGTTCCTTATAATTTGTCTTCTCTTTCTCTACCTTTTGTAAATGAGATGACAGATTATGACTGCTCTATGTATTGCATGTGGTCACTCCCGCACAACAATTTGCAAGAGAATTGATTTGCTAAATATGCCAAAGCACTTCTTCATAATTTGCAAGAAATACTAGATTCAAATAAGTTAATTATCTATTTAAGAATTTCTTCAAGAATAACTAATTTTTAAGAATCATTTCACCAAATAACTCCTTTATTTGGCTTTCTAATTTTATAAAAAAATACCTTAATTCCACAATATCTCATCAATTTTTTCTTCTCCTTTAAGTGAATCATCTTCTCGAAGACTCTTTTTTTTTTTAAAGACTCCCTTTCAGAATACCTTTGTTCAATTAACTTTTTTTTAAATATTTTTTCTTCAATTTGACATATCTTTAAGAGTTTTTTTTTTGAATAACTCTTAATTTTTTTTCAGCACTATATCAAAAACTTTTAAGTAGTTACCAATTCATATAAATTCAAATCTCATTCTGCCCAATTTTGAACAAGACCCAATTGTTTTAATAAGCAAATCAAAAATCTAACTTTTCAAATAATTATCATGTCAACTCCTACTCAACAAAAAAAAATATTAAGTTCGGGCGGCGAACCATTCGGCTCCCGTACCCTTGGCCTCCATGTGAGCGTGTGCCCACCGCCCGTGCATTTGGGCACGCGCACACATGACAGCCAACAGTTGGGCATCGAATGGTTCAAATCTTAAACCGAAAAATTACTCCGACTCAAGATATTCACATTGAGTTCTCCTTTATTGTGTTCACCATTAATCAGCCAATGACATAACTTTGATGTGAGCAAATATCATAGTAGTTATTAATATGAAAAATCAGTTCGTGTCAATTAGGATTAATATTTTTTTTTTGGGTGAAACCATATGAAGGGAATTACATATCAAGTTTTGTTTACTCCAGATGGTGCTTTTGGAAGCCAAATTAATCCTAATTAAGTTAAAATTAAAATTTTCTTATTAACTTATTATATGTTAATTTATGTATGATTTAAAATAAAATATTTTTTTTATTTTAAGAATAAAATTTGGAGAGAATGCTAAACAAAATTAATAATATTATGTATGATATGATATTTAAGTTAATTTTAAGGATAGATAATATTTGAGTCCTCTTATTTATGCATATACAAATTCTTTAATTTTTAAATTAAGTAATTTGATCTATTAATTTGAATAAAAGTACAGATAAGACTTTTTTTTTATAATAAATGTTATTTTATAAAATAAAGGACTTATGAAATAGTTAGTTTTGCCGATAATGATGTTGAAAACGAGCATTTATTATAAAAAGGAACTTATTTGTACTTTTATTCAAGCTGATGGACTAATTTATTTAATTCAAAAATTAGAGTAATTCATATGCATATAAGAGCAAATAAGAGAAACTAAAATACTATTTATCTTAATTTTTTTAAAAAAAATTATGAAAATTAAAAAAAAAGTTAGATAAAGGGAGTTACCAAATGTTTTAGGGAAAACCTGCAACTGATCCCAGGACCTGTGGGTAAAAAAAAAGTTTTGGGACTTATACGAAATAAGGTCACACTTAGGAACACACATGAAATTTAACCTTTATTTTATTATTATATTATCATATTTGCGTTAAAGAGTGTGCTTTTTGAGCCTTTGACGGCGGCTACGGCAGATATGGTGAACTTGGACCAAACATGGGATAAATTACAAGTAGTTTGATTATTTTAAGTACTCAAATAAAAGATAATATTTTTAAATAAGGGATAATTACGCACAGGCTCCTAAGATTGACTCCTGTTCCATAAGTCAAGGAAATATTTTATCTAAATTCCTTCTTCTATCAGTCCTTTTTAACTGATTCTATCCATTTTTATTTTTAAATTATATTTTAAATATATATATTTAAATATTTATAATTATTATTATAAATTATGACAGATGTTTAAGATTATAATAATAATTATAAATACTTAAATATACATTAAAAAAAAGTTAGTAGTCAAATTTAATTAAATTCATTAAAAAGGACTGCTATATGAAATAATTTTTAGGCTACAGTAACTAAGAGAAATAAAAGGTCAACTTTATTGACACAGATATATAATCATAAATTTTATCATTGAGATCAATAAAAATTCATTAATGAAAATTCTAAAGTTGAAGGACAGAAAAATATTTGTTGATACTGTGGAGTATAATTTCGTAATCTAATATGAAATAATCATCGCCTACCGACGCGAGATGCCCGCATTTCTATCTTGCAGGATGTCATGCCTCACCTACGAATTTTCCCAAAATAAAAATGCGTATATTTAATTTCTATGTTAATTTGTTGATGCCTCGATTAAAATGACCGCATCATTTAAAATAATAATAATAATAAGTTTCATATTATATACCTATATAAAAAATATAATTTATTTTACTTCACATATAATTTTTAATATAATTATTAAATTTATTTTATATTTTATACAATTATTAATGTAACTAACTAATTTCATTTCCTATGATTGCATATATCTTAAAGTAATCTGACTTTGTGTAAGGTATAAATAACTAAAATCATCAAAATGACATTTAGGTTTTTTTATGTGATATTATTTTTTTAATAATTGTATGCGATATTATTGACATATTTTTTAATAATTTGTGTATGTCCTACTATTGCTGTGTAAGTAGGCGCGCAGATAAGTTAGATTTTGATCTAATTTGATTCAATTTTTAACGCAAAAAATACCTTTAATTGGATACATTGTTTTTTATTGATTATCAAATTCAAAAATTTGAGTTGATCCATTATTTTTTTTTCGGTCTAATCATAGATCAACCATGATCTAGCTCACTATCTGACCCAATCAACTCACTAATAGATAACGTTATTTTCATAATATTTAAATTATTTCTTTTTTGTTTTGTATTTAAATCAGCAAATTAATACAACTATTATTTCACATCACTTTTATTAAGAATTTATTTTCTTAGTAGATGTTAATCGTTGTTGTCTTTGTTAATAAGAAAATTATGATATGTTTTGAGATAGACGTGAATAAATTTTTAATTATTAAAATAATATTAATTTATAATTAATATATTAATAATTTATTTTAAAAATAAATTGAGATTATATGTGTACGAAATTGCGTTTATATTTGTGCGTGGCGCTAATATAACTCGACTCAAATCTGAAACAAAATTGATCTGATATAGCTGTAATATAATTCAAATTTAAATTAATTTGAATTTGTGTTGGGGTTGATTTAATTTGGATCTGACTTATTTAAGTCTTATTTAAATTGTGACTATTTTTTTTTTAAAAAAAATATTTTATTAAATTTTAAATTTATCATCTTTTTAATAATTTAATTTTATATATAATAGAAATTAATCAATCTTATTTTATATTTAATATAAATGTTATTTTACATTATTAAAATAAATTTTTTACATTAATTTTATTAAATAATATTTTTCTGTATTTTTTTTTGGAGGGTAGCGCTGCTGCCTCGTTTGGCTCGAGTGCAGTTTTTTGTTTAATATAAATTTTAACTGTAAAAATTAATTTTATTTCACATGTAAATAAATACGAATATTAAAATTGAAGGTATTTCATATTTTACACATTTTTTAATAATAAAATAATTTTTTTTTTATTAAATTTTAAAAATATTTTTTTTTTTATTTAAAAAAAAACTTGAACCAAACTTTATGAATTCAGTAAATTTTCGTGCAATATTCATTAAAACAAATCGTGCAATAAATGCCAAAGTGGCATGATTGATATTTTCTATAAAGAATGGGGTATTTACTGACTTGTTCTATTCCTTCAAGCTGACAGTACTCACGGGAGTCTTTGAACATCTGTGGATCGATCGCTCTCTCGCTCAGCTGGTTTGCGAGGGGGAGCTGGGCTCAAGCTTGTTGATGAACAAAGGTATGAGAGATTTTCTTTTCAAATTTTAGCTTCAAGAGGTGCATTTAAGGTTCTAGATCCGTATAGTTGCACATCATCCTACCAATCTCTCATCTGTTTCTTTAAATTTGATTGTAATCTGAATCTCTGGCTACTCAAAGGTCCTGATTGTCCGTTTGAAGAACTACAAGAAATAGCCTCTTGGGTTTGCTTGGATCATTTTGTTTGGATTTACGGTGGTATGGGTTTTGTCGACTAGTTAATTGCTCGAGCATCCAGTGTAAGATTTTTGGCTTTGAAGTTCTTCTGCTTTCTCTCTTGTTGTTCTCTTTATTTTTCCTTTGATTTTCGGAGATCGATGTGGGGTTTCCCTCTAAAAGGCGGGGGGCGGGGAGGAAAGGGAAGGGGAAGATATCATTGCGATTTTAAATGACCTAACCTAGTGTTATTTGTGGTTCAAAGGATGCTTTTATCCTTTTTTTCTTACTCCTGTTTTTAGGGAAATTTTTGCTAATTAGTGGCTCTGTTCCTCAAAAGAAATCTTATTCTTTTTCTGGATGCACAAGATTTGTGAGCTGAAGGGCTTAATTTTCCCTTCTTCATGCTAGGGTAAATTTGCTCGTAGCTTGAGAAGATTTCTTGGATGACTTCAGCTATTGTGTAGTTTGATAGTACCATCTTTGAGGGAGTAAGAATTTTCTTTTATCTCGTCACGTTACAGTGAAGCAATTCTTAAGAAATTTCTTTTATCTCGTCACGTTACAGTGAAGCAATTCTTACTTTCAAGATCAGTAAATATTCTCATGGTTTGTTTCTATGCATAGTAAGGAAATAACTAGCCTATTTTGGTGAAAAATTATTGATCTTTTGACGAGGAACTAATGAAACAGGAGATGTAAGCATGCTAATTCCAGGTTTATTAATTCAGGTGATGGTCGTCGACCTCAAGTATTGATGTATGATATAGATAGAATATGTTTTGGCATTGTGGTGTGGATTTTTTCTTCCTTTAGTGCAATATTTAAGAATTTTAAGATGAATTAAAAATTGAAAAGGATTCGTGCAGCTTCCATCCCGGCCAGTATTATAAAACGCTGGTTGATTGCATCAATAATTTTGTAAAGTATTGCCATTACTTGAATAAGTACATCAGATGTGAAGCCTTGGATGGGTAGGTGTCAATTTAGTTGAAAATTATGTTCTTGTATGTGTACGTATGCATGTATAATGTATGTATCTGCTCTATTTATATGCCTGTCATAACTATTTCTAATACGAAATTATACATAAGTAGCAATATCAAAGTAAATTTTGCATTGCTTGACACAAATTTCTCATGATAGTTAAATGCATAACTAGCTTGTTCACCATCATTTGGCCATAAAATGATCTGTAAGGTGATGTTACTCTTTATTTTTCTCTTTCTTTTTGCTTATTGTTATGGTTTAGTTCTTTTATAACGATGCACTTCATATTAATATGAAATATCCTGTTTGCATCCCATACGTGCAGCCAATTGATCAAAAGTCCACAATAAAGTTAAATCTTTGTGTAGTTAGTTAGAGCCATATCTTATGTACCATTTCATTCTGTTAAATGTTCATCGCAGTAGATAATGCCAATGTGTTACTTTGTTGGTGAATTTTACACCTAAGCAACTATCTAAAACTTGAAGAAAACTCTGCCAAACTCTCAGGAATTACATTCTCTTCAAAGTTACATTGCTATGAAAGAATCAGATCTCCGTCGTCCACCTCCAAACTACCAATCTTCTTGTGATTGTTCTCAGATGAGAAAATCATCTCATCAAACAAGTCATGTGCAGTACTGCACTCTAGACTCTTCAGCCATAGCCTCTTATACTCACGGCTCTCCATCAACTATCTCTAGTCTCTCTTCAGACTACACCTCTGGTTCTCCTGTGAGTGCTTCAAGCATAACTGAAGACCTTGATGATTTGAAGCTTAAAATAAAGCACCTCGAAAGCATAATGCTCGGTCCTGAGGCGGATGCAGTCGACAGCCTTGATACTAGCAGACTACTAATGGAAATTCCCAAAGGAGACCTAAAGCAGGCACTCATTGCTTGTGCAAGAGCTATAGAAGAAAATAACATTTTATTGGCTGAATGGCTGATGACAGAGCTGAGACAGATGGTTTCGGTCTCTGGCGAGCCAATCGAACGGCTCGGAGCGTACATGGTTGAGGGACTTGTTGCTCGTCTGTCTTCCTCAGGCAGTGTGATCTACAAAGCTTTGAAATGCAAGGAGCCAACGAGCTCTGAGCTCCTTTCTTATATGCACATTTTGTACGAGATCTGCCCGTATTTCAAGTTTGGTTATATGTCTGCTAATGGTGCCATTGCTGAAGCTGTTAAAGGTGAAGACAGGGTTCACATAATTGACTTTCAGATATCCCAAGGAAACCAGTGGGTAAGTCTAGTTCAAGCTTTAGCTGCTCGGCCCGGTGGGCCTCCTTTTCTGCGGATTACGGGAATTGACGACTCGATTTCTTCTTATGCTCGAGGCGGCGGTTTACATCTTGTCGGGAAGAGGCTGTCTCTGTTGGCTGAATCATGCAAGATACCTTTTGAGTTTCATCCAGCTGTTTTATTGGATTCAGAGGTCGAAATCAACAATCTAAGAATCCTTCCCGGAGAGGCATTGGTTGTGAATTTTGCTTTCCAGCTTCATCACGTTCCTGATGAGAGTGTGAGCACCGAAAATCGGCGCGACAGGCTGCTGAGATTGGTTAAGAGTTTATCGCCGAAGGTCGTAACCCTTGTGGAGCAAGAATCCAACACCAATACTGCTGCTTTCTTGCCGCGATTCATGGAGACTCTGGATTACTACACTGCACTCTTTGAATCGATCGATGTTACACTGCCGAGGGAGAACAAGGAGCGGATTCATGTTGAACAGCATTGCGTAGCAAGAGATATAGTCAATGTAATTGCTTGCGAGGGAGCTGAAAGGGTAGAGAGGCACGAGCTTCATGGAAAATGGAAGTCGCGGTTTAAAATGGCAGGTTTCTCACCATATCCATTGAATCCAGTGGTTAATGCCACCATCAAATCTTTGTTAGAGAACTACTGCGACAAGTATAGGCTTGAAGAGAGGGATGGAGCTCTTTTTCTTGGATGGATGAACAGAGCTTTGGTAGTTTCCTCTGCTTGGAGATGAAGACTTCGATTTAGTAAGTGTTAATCTTATCTCCTGCTTGTTTTTATGTAACATAGCTTTAAGAATAACAAGCTCAGATTCTCCAAGTTCTGTATCACAATAGACTGAGCAAATTATGTTTGAGTTTCTAATTATATATATATTAGTAGATTGTATTAACAAATCTTTAGTTTCTATGATACTTGCTGCATTTTGTGTGTTTATGATGCATAATTTGGATTATACTGTTAGATGATTATTTCTTTTGAAAAACAAAACCAGAAAATGAATTAGTTGGTCTATTATATGTTCTCATTTGTAGATGTTTTATGTAGACAGTAAATGCAGTGTTGGGTCTATTGCACTTTCAAAAAAAAAAAAAAAACCAGAGATATATATATGAATTTTAACGTGATAACTGTAGTTCAGAATAGGCAGGAATAAATGAAACTCATCCGAATTTCAATGAAATCTTTTTAATTCGAATCATGAGCTAAAAATTTTGTCATAATTTATTTCATGCTTAGCATTGTTTCATGGATTGATCCGTTCTTATCTATGAAGTACTAAAATCTAAAACATCTCTCATGGCTGAAATTTGTTCCAATGATCAACAGTTAAGAAATTGAGCCAGATTGGATATGAACTTCTTGGTACAATGGTACTCATGATCTTATGATTTCAAAATAATCTTGTTTCATAAATATGAGCCATGGATCATCATCAGAAACAATGAACAAATAATGATAAAAATAATTTAATTCTTGGTAATAAGAAAAGAATTATCTTTAAAGTGCTCATTTTTTTGGGTATTTGCTAGTAAATTAGGTAACAATCAGATCATTAATGGCAAGTAGCAGGTTATGAGTCAGATTACCATAAACATTTAGGTATTTTATTAATCCAATCAGGCCTCAACAAGTTTAATAGGTTATGGGTTATGATTTTTTTTAAAATGGCATTGATAACAGTTACCTTTTACTGTTTTAAGCATAATTTCTGCAGATTTATTAATTGCTAACAATGAACTGTGCTGCTTTTAAAAGCTTGGCAAGAGACCACCATAATCCATTAGAGAGAATATGGAAAGTCATTTTTGGTACTTGTTTCTTGTCTTTCTTTATCTTTAATGTCATCATTTGGATTTTTTCTTAGTTTTTTTTTTATATAATTATTTCTAATATAATTTGTTTTATTATGATCACTGGTTCAACTGAGCATCTGCATCTTAACTATATTAATTTTATGAATAGCGTCTCTTAATTGACTAATACTTACTCTCATAAAGCAAAATTTATCGAATTCAAGATGACTTCATAGATATTATTAGATTGCACAAAGCTCATATTGTATTGAGTTTTCTTTCATTTTCGTCATCCTTCACTTCTTAACTTTGTAATTAGCGTACCACTCCATACTCTATTTAATGTGAATAATAAATCTTCAACACTTGGGCCTCATTTGTTTAAAGGTTAAAAATTAATCTGGTTTAATTTTAATCAGGCATATCAGATCGCACATAAAATTTAATATTAAAAATTAATTTTATTTCACATACTACACATATTATCAAAATAATAACTAATTTATATCACATCCATCACATATCTCAATATAATAATTAATTTTATATCACATTTCTCGCATATTTTAATATAATAATTAATTTTATTTTATATCATTCATAATTTTTAATAAAAAAATTTATTTAAATTTAATTTTAATTTTATTAAATTAAATTTTACAAACAAATGTATCCTTGAAGTTTCATATGATGGATGTAATTATTAATTCTCTTATATAGTCTAATAATATTTTCAAATTCATTTTCTTTAGAAGTATTTTTTATGATTTTAATTTACTTGGTAATTCAATTAAAGTCATTCTCTTATCTAATTATTTGTGATACATCAAATAATTTAATTAAATAATTGATGATCTATTCTTACATAACTTTCGGATATGTCATCGAAATAATTTAATATGAATTAATATTATGAAAAAAACCATAATATTTTATCTTGAATTGTTTTTTATTCAACTTAAATTAGAATTAGGGATAATTACTTAGATGCCACACAATTTAGTTTTATTTATATCTTACCTATCCATTCTTAGTTAATTACGCTATGCTCACTCAAAATATTATAAAATCTTACATACACACATTTTAACTTATTTTTATTATAATGAGTAATTATAATTTTTTAATAACTTAATTATAGTTAGATTACAAAGAATTTGGGTTGTTCATTATATTATTTTAAGTATATTTAAATATATTTTGAGTGAAAATCTTAAAATTTTAATGTTTAGGTGACGGCAAAAGAAGGAAACATCTTCGATGTGAATTAATTTTAGGACAAATCAACGCTTTAGTGTGGTATTGAGGAAGAGAAAAAATATGTACTATTAAGAATAAAAAATATAATTTTAATAATTTATTAATAAAATATTTTTTTTAAATAGATTTTGATTAAGTTTTAACTCAAATGTGTGTATATAAGATTTTGTAATATTTTGAGTGTGCATAGTATAATTAATTAAGAATTAATGAATTAAATTTAAATAAAATTAAATTATGTGATATATAATTAATTATTTTTTAGAATTATCACTGACAAGAAGCTTCGGGACAAAATAATAAAAAAGAGAAATATCAAGTCGCATCACATGTTTCAATGTGCTTTAGATTTCTTGTAAGTAGAAGTTTGCATTCACTAGTGGAGGTGATGAGATTTATTCTAATTTTAAGTATTAGTGCTAGATTTTGTGAGCATTTACATAAAGGTCCTTAATGTTTTTTCAATTAAATTGTAAGCCTTTTATTTTTTTTATTTTCAAGTTAATTTTTTAAATCTTCTAAAAAGAAAAATTATTGATACATGTATATTTATAAACATATTTATAAAATTTTATATATACATTTTTTTAGTAAAATTTTTTAAATAATCATAACTAGTGAAAAATTATATTAATTTTAGAAGATTTAGTAGATTAAATTATAAAATAAAAAAATATAAAATTTAATATATTATTTCAAAAAATTTGAGGATTGTGTACGTAAATCTTCCTTGATTTTATAGTAATTTGAAAATTAATTATTAAAATGAACTACTACTATTTCTTCAAAAACGAACATAAAATTGCATCTAATATTATATAAGTTAATTTATATTGCATCCTTTTATATTTAATATAAATTTTAATAAATCAATCATTTATTTATATCTTATATAATTTTTAATTTAACTATTTATATTATTTTTTATCATATATATTTTTTAAAAACTTTTAAAAATGTTCTCCTCCATGCCTTTTTTGACATCATGCCAAACATGTTTTAAAGCATAAACTAAACTTTCACCAAATGAAATTGTAAGAGAAGTAGTAACCTTAAACTTATATTTTATGATCATAACATTTTCAAAAATAGCAATTAAAGCAAATACGGAAAGAGTAGATCTGTCAATGAATCGAATCATGATCTCCCCGTTTATAAATAAATGGATCTGATATGGACTATCATTGACTCGACCCGTTTATATAATATAATTTGTAATTTATACATTTATATAATTTGGTTAATAATTTTTTTATGGGAATTCTTAAATAGAGAGCGCTACAATGATTAATTAATGAGGATTCTTATAAATTATATCAATAGACCATAGCGTATAGTGTGCTATTTTCATGATTTACTCTTATAAATTTATATTTCGTAATATATATGTATATATATATTTTTATTATAAATACTAAATTTTATATTAAAATACCTAAGTAATTCATAAAAATATAATATATTTCTCTTATTTTATTTTCAATAAATTTACGATTATTCTAAATTTGATTGTGAAAAATACTCAAATAATAATTTTTATTGTAAATGGATTAAAACAGAAAACTCAAGTCCCGACCTTATCCGATTTTCGTTCTGAGAGAATCTAGATTAACCATGATTCGATCTGATGTATAATTCGATCAGATATATATATGGATTTGGATTCAAGCTGGAGTTAACCTGACTTGAATTCGATCCGTTTGACAAGCCTAGGCAAAAGTACATTAGTTTCACCATTTTTCATTCTTCCAATCCTTTTGACAACCAATTTATTTTAATTAAATCCTCTTCCAACCAAAAGCAATTAAAGAAATCAGACCCGCAAACATCAGCAGACATCAAGAAAAATTATATCAATTAAAAACTAAAATCTTAAAAAGACAAATCATGAACCACTAATTCTCTCCTAAGTGAAGCAAAGGGCAAGAAGACAAAGACCAACTTCGACTCCAAACTCCTTTTCTGAGCTCTCTCTCCTCTTCGTCATATCTTCCTCGAACAAGCCATTGTGTCTTCTCCCTGTCCCTCTCACATGAGGCATGTGATTCGAGTTCAACTCAAAACTCATTCAATTCGTTAAATAAATATATAATAACATGTTATTTGAACTATCACGATCTAACAACACAACTCATTTTTATGAAAATATCAAATTTGGGTTAACACTTATGAGACTGAATATGATTTGATCAAAGAATATTTACTACCTTGACTTAATTGAAGTATTTAAATAATTCAGAGATGAATTCATTCCAACTCAAATTTCTTATATTACATGAGTTTTTCTCGAGAAAAATAGCCACGTTGAGTTCTATTAAAAACCCGACATCATTCAAATTCTTTCAAGTTAAAATTTTAGTTGGGTCAAGGAGTTTTTACCATTTTGGACTCATCTTGACCTTAAATTTGACCTGAATTATATTTTCAATAAAAAATATAAATTTGGGTCAACTATCAACCCATTTAAGTTTCAATCTAATTATATATAATCAATATTGACTTGTGAAACCTTTAAAAAGTACAAATTTATGACAATTCTACGTACTTTTATTCATTTGTATCATCATTTGAGCTCTTAATTAATTCAACAGAATGTACAACATCAATGCTAGAGGAAATACAAGGAGTTTAATTTTGATGTATTCACTATAAAAATTGAATTGTGCAACTGAAATATTATCATAATACATATGATATAATAAGTTATAAATGGAGTAAATTTTTTAAAAATATATTCTTTTTAAAATAAACAAATAGTTAATTATAAAAAATAAAATAAAAATAGCTATGAACCCTGTCTCCAACCTTAGAAAAATAAGTGAAAATTTTAAATATGTTACTGTCTATAATGAATGCACATTTCCTATTTGACACGAGGACCAAAATAGAACCAAAATAATACTAGTTTAAAATAATAATAATAATAATAATAATAATAATAAATAAATTATTTTAATTATTCTACATAAATTTTAATATAAAAAATAATATTTTACTTCACGTATTTAATAATTTTTAATAAAAATATAAACTTTATTTCATATCTTAGATCAAAATACTCGATTTAAATATTTTGATCTAGAATATGAAATAAAATTGATATTTTTATTTTAAATTGTTAAATATGTAAAGTAAAATAATATTTTTTATATTTAAAAAAAATTATATTTGAATTTATATAGAATGATTTAAAAAATTTATTTGTTATTATTATTTATTTATTTTAAATTAATATTATTTTAGTTCTGTTTTAGTCCTCATGTCAAATAGAGCAAGTATTTGTCTAATAAATAAGACCAGTTGGAGACTTGGCAGAAATAGTATTCTTTTATATGCCAACAACCCACAGAAAAGAAAAAGTTTTTTAGGAAATTAATTTTCTTACTTTTCATATTCAAATATGATATTTTTCTGCAAATATCTTTTAAGTAATTATATAATTAATATATAAACATATGAGTAAATAGCATTTAAGTCTCTCTTATTGCATGTATATATATTGGTCTCTCTAGCCTTCAAATTAAGCAAATTGAATTTCATTAATTTGAGTAAAAATATAAATAAATTATTTTTTAATTAACTTTATTTTTATAACAAAAAAGCTATAAAAATAATTATCTTTACAGTAGTGAGGAGAACTGTCGAACAACTATTGCTATCAAAAAAATTATAAAAATAATTACATTTTTATTTTACCCTGAATTTCATAATTTCTTTCACCTTATTTAAAAATTAGAATAATTACCTACATGTCACATAATTTAGTTTTATTTATGTCTTACCCATCCATTTTTAGTTAATTACGTTATGCACACTCAAGAAATTATAAAATCTTACATGTACATATTTTAACTTATTTTTATTATAATGAGTAATCATAATTTTTCAATAATTTTGTAACTATAGTTAGATTACAAAAAAATATGAGCCGTTCATCATATTATTTTAAGAATATTTAAATATATTTTGAGTGAAAATCCTAAAACCTTAATGTTTAGGTGGCGGTAAAGGAAGGAGACATCCGCGATGTGAATTAATTTTATGACAAATCGGTGCTTTAATGTAGTATTGAGGAAGAGAAAAATATGTATCATTAATAATAAAAATATAATTTTAATGATTTACTAACATAATATTTATTTTCAAATAGATTTTGATTAAGTTTTAACTCAAATGTGTGTATGTAAGATTTTGTAATGTTTTGAGTGTGCATAGCGTAATTAAATAAGAATGAATGGGTAAGACATAAATAAAACTAAATTGTGTGGCATGTATGTAATTATCCCTTTAAAAATTATAATTGATGTGTAGTTCGACCTGAGATCCCTTAATATTCAAGTAAACTCCTCTCCCTCTGGACTAGAAGAACGCTAACTAAAATAATTACTCATTTTTTATAAAAATAATATCTATACAAAGAAAATATTATTTGTATATCTACTTAAAATAGTAGACTAATTCACTTTATTCAAAAACTAGAGACACCTATATATATATATA
>JAEMOT010000566.1:167071-209903 GCA_019297695.1 Apostasia ramifera
AACTTGTGAAAGACAAATAAATACATAATTATTTATTACATTAATTTTTTATATGAAATTATGTACCTTTATTCCATCAAAAAAAAATTTGTACCTTTAGCATCATGCTCTTATTTATGTGCATGTATTCATGTAATTATAGTTCAACTCGAAATTAAGTAACTGAAATTATAATGAATATAAATAATATAGCTAAAAAATACTGATTTGAACAATTAAATTTAAAACTTCTGATTTAAAATAATATTTTAAATATAATTTAAATTATTGATAAATTAGTCAAATGCGGTTTCTAGATCGCTAGATAGCCATGCAGTTGATCTCACCTCTGAAATTACATTTAAATAAAAAATTATATTTAAATACAATTTTGATTTCAACAGCTAACGTCGTTACCGCACCGTTATGCAGTCCACGTGCGCATGACGCACGGTAGCGACTCTCGGTATACAAGTAATGAGGTTCCCTTGATCGCAGCTGCAAACCCTTTAACTTCTTCTTCTTCTTCTCATGGGGAGGCAGAACGGCGAAGAACCCGCCGGCGTTCTCCGCTCCTCCATCGCGCTCCTGCAGGAGAGATTCCGGCAGCTGCAGAGAGAGAAAGAGGTGAGGGAGGAGAGGGAGAAGACCCGATTCGCCGCCACAGCCGAAGCTTCAAGCCGTAGTACTCCGGCGACGCCCGCCAGGCTGTTCGCCCAGTCGGAGCTAGTGGAGCCTTCAAGGCTTCTCATGACGAGGCGCCATGTGTACTACTTCTCCTTCCTCGAAAAGCATGGAGAACGTCAGGAGCAGGAGGGCTCCCAGGCCGCCGTCTCCTTCATGCGGCCATGGCCGGCGAGAGAGCTCGCCTTGCTGAGCTCTAATGGCTGCGGCGATGGAGGGGACGACGTCGATACTTCCCTTCACCTGTAGATGATCCTGCAGCAGTTTAACTGTTAGTTTCTTCGCTTGAATTTTAATTCCCTGCTGTGTAAAATTACTGTTTATTTTACGTGACGAAATTAAATTAAGGGTAAATTGCGTTTGGGCCCCTAAGGTCTGAAGGTGGTTTCTAGTCAGTCTCAACTTTTAAAAATCTCTATTTGAGTCACTGAGATTGTAATTAAAAATACTATACAATTTTAGTTTATCTTTTAGAATTTCACCATTTTTCTAATTTTTAATAAAAAAATATAAAATTTAATTATCTTTCATTAATTTAAATTATTTATTCATTTTAAATGATCATTACACTTTTTTATTCTCACCTTTTTAAAAATAATATAATAAAAATTTAAAATTAAATTTTTCTCATTTCAATTATTTTCTTTGCACTAAAAATTTAAAACTAAAATATATAAATATTTATATTTCAAAATTATATTCTAAAAAATTATAAAATTAATAAATAATAATATTCTTATAATATACTAAGTAAAAAATTAGTAATAATAATTTAATTAGTACAAAAACTGTAAAAGTTTTGCAATCTTACTAATCTAAATTAAAAGTTTTAAAAAATTAGCATCAATTTGCAACACACACTTCCAACCATAGGGGGCCAAATGCAATTTACCTCTAAATTAAATCCCAGTCAGCAAGCCAAGGAAGAAATGGTGAAGGAAATAATAAATATCAAAAGCTAATTGAGTAGGAACGACAACAAGATGAGTATAAGTTGAGTTATATAAAATTATATCTGTTTCATGATCTTTCAACCTTTATCCATACCCAGCCCTGCTCCCTTCCCCGTCTCGCTTTTCATATAACTCATACTCGAGCGGCCCTACCCCACTATGCTTTCTTCTACCATCCATTTCACTAGGTCTTGACCCACCCTAATCCGCCCCTTCCTGACCCACTACATCTCATATCTATAATGATTTATTTTAAATTAAAATAAAAATATAAACTTTATTTTTATTATTTTAACATTAAAATTATATAATTCTATTTAATTAATTATAAATCATGGGTTATGATGCGTATAATTAAGTTATTCTGATATTCATATTTGATCGCTCTAAATTTGAACTTTGCAACTTATATTCATCCCATTAAGAGCGGATAGGGGAGAGTTAAAACAATTTTGGGTAAAAATTGCTATTTCTATAATTTAGGTTTTTATGTGGTAATTTGAGAACCCACGGTTAAAATTACTGCATCAACTTTGAAGATTAAAATTCACTGTATATAAAAAAAAAATCAAGTTTGGTTGCTTGAGTCCAACTGGATTTGGTTTGAGTTTCATGTTTTAATTTGTACCAAGCTCTCGAATTTGAGTAAATATTGAAATTTTTCGTACTAAATAATTGGCCTTTTTAGTAAACAAAATTGAGTTCGAGTTATGATACAATTGTACTTTTGAGTAAGCTAAAATTGAGAGAGTACAAGTAAGCTTCTAATTTCGAACAAAATTTAGTAGTTATATATAGTACGTAGACATTACTAATTTCATACGTATGATAAAAGAAAAAAGCTATCTACGTGTGTACTCCCAATTTATAGAATTATTCGGCCTGCGCCGACATTTGGAGCCCAATTAACACATGCTTGAGCCCCACCATGTGACATATGTGGAACAATTAACACAGTTTCCTCACTGTTTCCCTACACGACATATTATTTTTGCTATATAGATTTATATAATAGAGGATATATATTATGTAAGACACTTTATATATGTTCTAATCGGAACAATTAATTACCTTTACATCGCACAAATAGAGTGACACTATCATTCCCTATCTGTCGCACAATCGCACATGATTAGGTTCCAAATATCGGCTTTGACACGGGATCTGGACCCAATAATTTCGGTAATATATGACGAAAAGTACCCAAGATTTACATATTGTTTGACCTATATTGCATGATCCAGTGAATTAAATCATTAATTAATTAAACTAGGAAGCATTTTTTAAGCTATGTATGGATTAGATATTAATTGGACTGTGTAGTGACATTTAAATCAAATTCAACGTAACTAAATTGACTGAAATATTCCGGTCTGTGCTCGAATTTCATCCCGCCATCCCATTTCAATAGTTTTAGTTTCAACAGCTTTGATATAACATATAATATGATATTTAATTTTTGATTAAAATGAAATTAATTTGTATAAATAATGTGACTTAATATCACAATAATATTGAATCAAATATCTTATTATCATTTACATATTTACATATTTTTATGTTAATTTCAAAAAGTATTTTTAAGTTGCTTATTTAAAAAAAATATTTACATAGATAGCTATAAAATTTTAAATATTAAATATTATTTTAATATATATAATTTAAATTTTATAAAAAAATAATATATAGATAATATTTAAAATTTTTGTGGTACATAAATATAATCGTCTTGATTTTAAAAGGCATGATTTCTAGAAACAAATGGTGATACCCAATAAATTGAAAAAAAAATAAAATAAATTCCCATGGGTAAAATAAATGTAAATTTAAATAAATATAAAGATATGCATCCGACCTCTTTAAGGCAGAAGAGTATGGCAAATTAATTTTAATTTTTTAAAAATATTAATTTAGATGTTTGAAATTATAAAAATTTACAGTTTTGATTTTTTAAAAAATATCACCTTTCGCTCGGAGACTCTTTATTGATGGAATATATAAAATTTGATTATTTTTATTAATTTAAACCATTTATATATTTTAAAAAATTATTGAATACTCATCTGTCTTCAATTTCTAACTATTAATTCTTTAAAAATTTAATTTATCTCAATTATTACTTTCTCTTTTCCAAAAATTTAAAACTAAAATATAAAAATATTACTATTTCAAAATTATATTTTTAAAAATTAAATAGTTAATAATTGAAAATAATCTTACGATATAATCATAAAAGATTAAACACTAATGCCTTAATTGAGACTAAATAATAGCACTTTTGAAATTTATAAAACTCAAATCTAAATTTTTAAAAAATTAGCACTAATTTTAAATACTCTTTCAACTTTAAAGGCCCACATACAATTTACTTTATAATACAATTATTTGAAATCCATTGCCAACAAAATGACAATGATTTTCAATATTTTACGTTGTCATTTGGTTGTGAGAAATTTTAGTTATAATTAAAAATCTTATTTTATTTTAAAAATTATTTTATATAAATTTTAATATTAAATAATTATTTTATTTTATATTCAATGTGGTTTTTAATATAATTAACTTATTTTATAATTTTATTTCATAATTATATATTTTAAAAAAATCACAAATTTTTTCTAAATTTTTATTGTCTTCTTCCAAACAGTGCCTAAACTAAAAAAAATTATTTACTTAATTAACACATTGATTTTCATTATTTGCATGCATTTTATAAAACCTCAAAGTGATACAAAGTAGAATTTCACCTTCTTACACATCTTCCTAAGCTCTTCTTACATATATTATGTGTAATTTTTCTTGAAAATATGTTGGTCCGAGTTTAATTGAGATTTGAGGAGATAAATCTCAATTTAAGATTTAAAATTTTGATTCACGGCATATAATTTTACTAAGATGTCTTTTTGTTTATAAATGTTTAAATAAAATTTTTCAAATAATGATTAAATAATAAAAAAAGGTCACTTAAATATGAGTTCAAGGGCTCGAGAGAGGAAAAAGAGATGAGTCTCCTTAAGGCTGCTCGTGAAAGCGAGGGGGATAACTGGATACCACTATGTGGACGGGGAGCTGACTATGAGGAGGGATGAGTCGGGGGAGTTGACCGTTCGAGCTATACAGGTGAGTACCAGCTAAATAGTGGGTGGACAAGAAGGAGAATTTGGCTTTAAAATGGATGCTTTCTTGTTTTAAAGATAGAGCTTATGTAATTAATTAATATGCAGAGTTTTTTTTTTAAATGGATTTTGTTTTGCGTTAAAATCCAAGACTGAATTAAAAAAAAAATACGTATAACATCTTTGCAATGAAAATCAAACAGAGATCTAGTGAGTAGTGACGTTACATTTTGCCTTTTATCGTATGTATCTAGCATTTTAAAAGAGCATTACAATTAAGAAACATGTAAAAAGGTCATGCTTTTTTTTATTTTGTTTATTATGATCTGTATTTAAATGAATTAATACACATTTAAGAAGAAGTCTTAAAATTAAATGCATTTATTTGAGGATTTATCACCTCAAATCTCAATTTAATTTAATATTTTTGAGTGATTGTGACATATTAAATGAGAATAAACTCTTAAATTAGTCCAATCCTCAACTTTAATCTCGGTCCATATTAGAACCTATGACTTGATATCAAAAAGATCATCTCATTGAGATAGGAATAATCCAAATTTACTATCATTATCAATTAAATAAATTTATAAATTTAACATTTTTTTAGGATAAATAAATTTAACAATTTTAATCCTACTAACAAATGAAAAATATTCTATATTTAAGGCTTGAAACAAGTTAAAAAAAAAATTCTGTTCACTTATTTTGGCCTTTTTCAGACACTTATTTTCAAATTGATTCATTTTGAATGAATTAATTATCAATTTTGTGTGATTAATAGTTTCAATTTCACATGAGTTTATAAGTAGAGCTTCAAATAAATCGAGTGTTTCGATGAACAGCTTGATATTCAATCATGTTAGATCATTAATATTAATGAATAAGTACAAACATAACTTTAAAAGCCTAAATAATGATAAATGAATGAGTTTGAATATACTAATATTTGGTTTGTAAATGTTCATGAACTATTTATATAAAGCTCATGTAAATATATGCTTGATTATACGACTCGGTTATTTGGTTTGTTTAAATATTTTAGTATAGCTTGTTTATTAATAAAAAAATTCATGAATCAAAGATCAGCATGAAATAATGATGATGAGCATGTTTTTAAATACATTAATATTTTATTGTTCATCATAAGAGATTGTTTATAATCTTAATGTTTGTGAGCTCAAATATATGAGTTTGTTCATGAACATATTACTTAGCTCGTACATGAACCACAAGAATTAAGCCCAAATATGTCCTTATATGTGCAAACTAAGCTCAAATGAAATATGTTCGAGCTCGACTCGATCTTACTAAGTGAGTGTGAGCTTGAATAGGCTGCTACTTTGTTAAATTCGATTCATTTTAGAGCCCTATTGATAAGGCTGCACAAAATCTAATGCACTTATGAACACCAGAGTTTAATCTGTTTGATTTGGTAGAGTTCATCATGTCATATTTTTTTCAATTGGAAAAAACAAAAGAAGAATAATTTTTGGGAAGAAAAATAGAAATATTTTGTATGTGTAGTATATTCCAATTTATAGATTTGCAATATAAGATAACAAATTTTTAACTATTTATAATTTTGATAATGAAATGTAGGTAATAGTCATGATTTTAGGGTAAAAAAAATAGAGCAAACATGAAGAAATGCAATAGCACATGTGTACATAAGAAAATTCAGAGCAACAAGAACCCATGTAAAATTAATCAATCTAGTTAATATACAATTAATAGATAAATATTAAATAAAAAGATTATGCCAATAAATAAGAGCTGTTAATTATATAATATTATATATAAACATTACAATTTCTATTGAGCATATAATATAGGGTAATTCTATGCCAAAAGCTTATGCCAAAAGCTTATGCCAAAAGCTTATGCCAAAAACTTAGGCTAATCGAAAAGAATCATCAACTATATATTAATAATTACTTGCGTACACATAGACCAATTCAAGTCAATGATTGATAAAAAGTCGGTTAATTTCTGGTCAAATCAAACACACGAGCATGACATTGAAATTTGCTCTATCACACGAGCATTTTGTTATTTTTTCATGAGATCTGAATCCATCTTTTGAGCAATTTGTAGAATATGTTTGATTTGAGTTTATTTGATCAAAAAAATAAAAAATTGGGAGGCATTCATCCGAAATTGGTGTGATTGGATCAGATTAATATAATTTTTTAGCAATTTAATAATGTTTTGTTTGGTTAGGGTCAAACTTATGCAATTTGTTCTTTATTTTTTTTTCTATTCTAAACCTACCCTTTTTGTAATATTATTGTCATCACATATTGAGATCTTTTGTTTGTTCAACAGGGAGAAATTATTGAGGCCCAACGAAGCACCGTGTAGGATACTTGCGAGCACCTATACGTACATGATATGTCGAAATGTGGGACCCAATGAAAAAGCAGAATAAGAAGAAAAACTAGAAATGCTGTCAAATGTCACCTTGAATAATTATTAGGTTTGGTCGACTGAACAGTTTAGCTGGCCAATAGGGGGCCGCCATATCGGTATTGAGCTGAGCCTACTGCTACCATTGGCTGGCCGAAAACCTAATAAAATTTCCTACTTTGGATGCTTCATAGAAGAAAAACATATTTATACCAAAACATTTACATGCGGTTATACGATATCAAATTGATATCTCAAAGCTAAAAAATAACCTACACTATGAAATTTTATATACATACACATAAAGTAAAAAGTACTTATATGAAGTAAAAATATAATTATATGAAATACAAAAATGCCTATATGGAGTAAAACAATACTCAATAAGGTAAAAATGACATTTGACGTTATTTCTGTTTCTTCGATGCTTGTTGACGTACTGCACGTGTATAGAATTTCGAATATCTTATGTACTATGTTGGCTAAATCCAAAAATGTTTACTATGAGCTAGTTTTTTTTTTGTTTTATGACACTATGAGCTTGTGTTTACAAAAATTTATTGTGTGAGAAGAAAAAGATGAAAATAGTTTATTGAACACAATCTTTTTTTATGTTTAATTAAATATCTTTTTTTTTAGAAAATATTTAAATATCTATTTTTGAATCTAGTTAAGTCGCAAACATTCTGCTAGAAATCTTTTTATTATCATTATACCCTTCAAAAAAAATATTTATTTTATCATTATTATTATATCAACACTCTTCTAGCAGACTTGAGAAAATAAGAAATTCTGTACCATCAAAAAATAAAACAAAATAAGGAATTCTGAATGATTTAATTAAATTATGAGACAAAGAAAAAATTAATAGAAAATAATCAGATGATAAATAAATCATTGTAAGCTGTTTTTAAAGATCTCTAAGCATGATTATATTTATAATTATTGTGTAATGCACAGCATCATAATTGCAACACAATCCTCACCATTTAAATATATTTAATTTAAAGTTGAATTTTATGATTTTCATCAAGTTTGATTGAGTTTGTATAATTTTTTTTGAGTTTCAAATCATTTATCAAATTAAATCAAAACTAATTTTAAGTTTTTTTTTAATTAAAATGTTTGTTATACATATTTTCTGAATTAAGATATAATATTTTGAATTTATTTATATAAATTATGTTTGTATTTATATTTATATTTTTTATTTTAACTATCACAATATATTCATATATGTAACCATTGTCTGGATTGTAATAAAAAAATTCAAAATATGAATGTAGAGTCGTTCACAAGTTAAATTAATGTTTTTTAAGAAAATTATTTTTGAGTTATAAAAAAGTTAAGCTAATTTTAAATCGATTAAAATTTAAGTAAGTTTTTAGGGATATTTACATATATAACACTTCATATCACCATATTTATATATCAAGTATTTCTTTTTAAAAATTATACATCACACACCTAAAAATTACATTCTACATACTTTTTTTATATCATACATATTTTTTCTAAAGCTGCAGTATAAATTTTTGAAAATGAGTATGATACACGTAATTATGGTGATACAAAAAGTTATATATGTAACAATTCGAAGTTTTTAATGGGTATCAAAATTTCGAACAAATCTGCAAGCCTTACAGTCAAGAAAGAGGAGAGAGTTAGACGCTCAGTGAAGCAAAGTATGAAAGCGTTTTCAACAACTTCACTGTTTTATGCACTTAATTTGAGAGCGCTTACGCATGCGATTGGTTTTGAGTCGATTTTGAGCAAGTATGACTCAGCTTAAAATTAAAATTTTAGATTTCAAATTGAATTCAAATCGAGCCTGTCAATCTTTTTTTATTTCGAATCAATTTTTGAATTAAATCGAGCTTATATTTTTCTATATAATATCTATTATACTTATCAAATATATTAGAATATAATATTATAAATTCACATTTAAATTTTATATATATATTTCTATATATTTTTGTACAAATGTTGCTAAAATATATTTTAAAAATTCTAAATATATATATATATGTTTGTATATATATTGAGTTGATTATTTTAATCAATTTTAGTCGATTACTTGCATTAGATCATGAGGTTCACAATATCATCAATATTATATCATGACAAGATAACACAAATCATATAAACACACTTCTTCAATGAAAACTTAAAATTATGACCAAGTCCTCTTTAGGATAAGCATCAACTCTTTCGATTAGCAAAAAAAAAATTGACAAAGAATAGTTTTGACTTGAATTAAATCATAATACAAATCTGCTTATTAAAGATAATATTTAGTAGTTACAATTATACTAATAATGAAAATATTTAAAGATCCACGCAATGGTAATAAGCATCGAAACTTACAATCGAGTATTTAATATATGAACCATTGAAACTTATTGATAGTCCATATAAATGAGTAAATCCTACTATGCTAAAGACTTGATCTTAACTTATTCTTTTGCTGTAAAGCTCAGTACCCACTCTGTAAAGTTCTGTAATCTAAATATAGAGAACTGTATAATTTTAGAGAATTGCATGACTCGAGTACTTCCCAAAGATCATTAATTCAGTATTACTTTAGCTCAAACATACTAACTACGAAATTTCTCATTATTAGCTTTACGATTTTACCCAAAAATGTATCCCTACTATTTTACATATTATTTACTTATACAGTTCAGAAACTCTCATTTCTTTTTGATGTAGATATTTCATTCTTATGCTACTCTAATCACTCACCATTCGGTTTAGAAGCTTGCTAAGAGTTATATTTTGCTCCAATGATTCTAGATCTTCTCTTAAGATATCACCCGGCTATTACTCCCTATTCTTTTTAGCCACAGATCATCGCACAATCTCTAACACTAAAGCTCTTTCATAGTATTCTCTTCAAGTCCTAAGCTACGTGATATTATAATTTTTTTCGATTGAATATTTTACATAAAATTATGTCGTTCTTTCTTTATCTTTCACAATGCATCGTTACATCATCTCTCGTAAGAAAGATTACATCGGCTCTAGTAACTGTTCCCTATTTTTGGTTGTAACAACTTAATTTTTATAGTTTGTTAAACACCAAATCTTAAGATTGTGCATCCCTTGCCCAACCATGTGATGAATTGATGATGTGATTGTTTTTTCATGATATACGACTTTTTGTTCAAAGTTGGCATACAACTCATTAATTTAAAAGGGTAATAGGGTCAATTAATTTAAATTAATAATTAAGATATAGTTTGTTAAAAGTCCATCTCTTAATGGAATATTTGAATATTTAAGTGCAACAACTTGCTTTGAATGTGATATTTGGGGGGAGGGAAGGGAAGTCAACAGCTAAAGGGAATATCATGGGTATTATTGTCAGAGATTTTTCTTATGCAAATAGATAATGCATGAGTTTGGACATTGCATGAAGATTTTATATTATATTAATTTATTGGGAGTTTCTATACTGATTAAAAAAAAAACATATTTATAAAATTATTATGATATTATGTCATAAATTTTAAAACATTAATTATTTAAGTTATTAATATATTAAAATAATATTAAAAATTAGTATATGACTTCAACTAAATTAATTTAGAAGTCACTTGAAATTAGGTGATATTTATAAAGATGTCAAATTTTATTGAAATCCGTTTAAGCTGTCCTGACTTGGCTTTAATGGGATATATATGCGTCACAAAATTGTACACAAGTTATAATCTGTCCCGACCAATTATGAGGTGAGTTAGAGTCGAGTGTAATAAAATCATACCCACTCAGATCTGCGACTCAATAATAATTAAATAAAATTATATAATTTTATGATTTAAAAATTTTAAATAAGTATTATCTCTTTAATTTCATTAGAAATAAGGGTGGGGCGAGGTGAAATGGAGCAAAAATAGGTGAGAAATGAAGCGAGACGAGAGGACGGAATGAAGCAGGTATGGGTGATATAAATAAAACAGGGCAGGGCGGAGTGGGTTCACGAGTTGGGTACAGGTTTTAGGAAAAGCGGAGCGGAGCGGGGCTGGGAGAGTCGGAAGTGAGCATGGGATGAATATAAGTAATGGTTAAAAAAAAGTAGGGTAAATACAAATTTTGTTTAACCCGACTCAAACTCACCTCGTTGCAATCCATAAATATTGGATATCATATCATCTAAGAATATATAAAAGATTACAGAAATTTTCTTTCATCTGATACTTTTGCTATAGAATCTCAAAATTAAATTTACGTTATTTTCTTTTATCAAACCATCACCACGAGCTTTTTGAGTAGTACCAAATAGATTGAATTCGGGCCATCAAACTTTAACAACCCATTTTTCACCTCAACTGCCCATCTATTAAATGCCTCCATCATTCAAAATTAATGACTTTCAATAAATGTTGAGATTATAAATTTAGCATCTTGTCCTTATTTTTTCGCAATTTAAAATTAATTTTATTTTGTATTCTATACATATTACCAAAATAATAATTAACTTATATTATATTTATCATATATTCTAACATAATAATCAACTTTACATCACATTCCTCGTATATTCCAACATAATAACTTTATTTCACATTATTCACAATTTTTAATAAAAAAATATTTCTATTTAAGTTTAATTTTAATCTTGTTGAACTTAAATTTTACAAACAAACAGGCCTTAAGTTTACCGATTTCCATCAAAATTCATATTTAAAATATACCTTTTGGAAGGCATAAACATATCTACAAATCTTTGTTTTAATACATGTACGGAGATCACTCCAATTATGTTATATACTTTAGAATATTAAAAAAATAAAAATAAAAATTTTAATTTTTTTTGATAATTTAATAAGAATCACTAAATTTATAATAAAATTATTTTTTTTTCCCGATTTGAATACTTTTAATTAATTTGATATATATTATATATATTTATACTATTTATTTCCCCCTTTATACTATTTATTTTTTTGATAATTTAATAAGAATCACTAAATTTATACTATTTATTTTTTTTTCACAAGAGAGAGAGGAGGAGGAGGGAGTATAGGTGCTGGCGTGCCGCACCCCCTTTTGTCGCCAGTAGCCCCCACCCGATGCTGGCGGCCATGTCAGAGAGCGGGGGATGAGAGAGAAAGAGAGGTAGAATTAAAAATTTAAAAAAATTTAATAACAAAAAATTTAGGAAAAATTTCACGATGGTTATATTAAAATTTAAAAGTTTAAATATTAAAAATTTTAAAATATGTAATAGAATGATATTAAAATCAAATACTATAGAGGAACAACTGATTCAAATTTGAGTTATTTTTACCTCAGGGCTCAGACCATCTGAAGACCTTTATTTCTTAGGATGGGAAACTGAAACTCCAATGATCGGAGAAAAATAATTTTTTTTAATCATTTTCAATTTCTTCTCTCAAGATTTTTTATTTAAAATTTTTGTTGAACTTGAAATTGAATAAAACTTCATCAGACAAGTTCATGTCAGACTTAAGAATATATTCCAGAATCCAATTTTTGTATGACGATTAAGAAGACGAGTAGGTCAATGAGGGTAACAAGAAATGAACTCGATTGTCGACCGCGGAATCTGAGGCAAGCAAAGAAAGAGCTTCCCTTGGCTTTGCTGGAGAGATTTAACAATAGAAGAGATCAAAATCGTAGTGCTCAATCCAGTCATCCTCCAAGTTCAAGACAATGAATGAAAGAAAAGAATCGACACCGCCAAGATTTACATTTTCTTTTTATACAATCATCTTTGCACTGAAAACCACAAATATGACAAAAATAATAGTTCTAAGAAGGAATAGCGGTAGAAGCGATATGTAAAAATATCGGCCAAAGGTTACAAAAAACAGCACATCACAGTAAAATTTCTTCCTACTACCAAATATATTTTCTTGTACTCCGCTTTACTCTGACTTGCAATTAACTTAATTATTTTGTTCAAGCTTTATGACTCTTCTTTCAAGAGAAATTATTGAGTTTATTAGGCATTCATGGGCCAATCACATGCACTATGGTGGCCCCACACTTGATGGAGAGATATGGAGTGAAACGCCCAAACCATTTAGTTATATATGCCAACAGTATAGCTGAAGCAGACAGTCGCACTAACAGTGTGGCTGAATTAGACAATCCGATAGTCCCTAACTATCGAGTCGGATTAAGGTGGCCTAAGTGGACAGTCTGATTAAGCTACTAGCCTAGCTACGCCAAACAGTTTATTGTGACCGGGCGTACTACTCTGTACAACCGAACCGTCTAGTCCAGCCACGTTGTTGGTGTGATCAAACTGTCCAGCTATTTTGCTTTGCCACTCACCATCAAGTGTAGGGCTACCGCAACACATATGGTCTCCCACGATTGGCCCACAAAATTTCCCATAATTGGCCCACAAAATGCGTGATTAGATATCTGAATTCAGTATTTTTTTTTCTTTCGGAGTTTAGAAGTGGATTTTGTGAGTATTATTTATTAAATGAGTGATAAAAAGTATATTTTTTAATAATTAATCAATAAATTAATTTATTATAATTTAAAATTTTAATTTACTAAATTATTTAATAAATTAAAATTTAATCTATTAAATATCTCAGTGAATTAAAATTTAAATTATAATCTATCAAACTATTACTCAGCTATTTGGATTATATATTAAGAATAGTAAAAATGTCTAAGTTTATCTCTCAGTGTAATCAATAAAGATTTTAATTAAGATACTTAAGAAAGTAAGGCGAATTAATGACTAAAATGAAAAGAAAACATTTATGGGTATTAATGTCTCGAGCATTAAGGTTTTTTTTGGATAAAAAAAATATTTTAATTTTGGGGGATTTACATACAGAATATTGAGTTCATCACAAATTACGCATTTCACCATCGTTTAGTAAATATTACGCATATCACACTCTGCTTATAATAGAAATGTTACAATAAAAATATAAAACCCATAAGCAGAGTGTGATATGCGTAATATTTACTAAACGATGGTGAAATGCGTAATTTGTGATGAATTCAATGTTCTGTATGTAAATTACTCTTTAATTTTATAATATGAAATAAAATATTTTTTTATTAAAAATTATATTAAATATAAAATAAAGTTAATTTTTTTATTAAAATATATATAATATAAAATAAAATTAATTTATAATATTAACATTTATGTAAAATATAAAATAAAGTTACATTTTTAATATTAATAATTATTTATGATATGAAATTAATCTAACATATTAATAAGTAAATGATGTAGACTTAGCAGCAATTTATTTCTTATGGGAGTTTTGACCAAGTGAATCATGGACTTATATTTCATGAACAGATGAAAATTTTGGTTGTTTATGTAATTAATTACTAATATGTGATCAATTGTAAAATATTTACAAGGGCAATTGCAAATTGGCCTTAATTTTTTATAAATTTTGATTTGATTTTTTAAAGTTTACAAGTAATATCTTTAAGTTCTAATTAAAAAATAATTTTTTATTTTTTATTATTATAATTTAAGATTATTCTTAATTTAATTTTTTAGAATATAATTTTGAAATATTAATAAGATTAAGGAGCCAAATCAAATTTTTTTTAATTAATTATATTGTCTGCATTACAAACTATATTAAATTTTTGTATCTTTCATGTTCTCGGAAGTAAATTCTGTTTCATATAGGTCCATAAAATAGAGAATATTTCATCGAGTATTTTTTTCCGGCAAAAAAGACCCTACCTTCCCACTCGAAACATTCCCATATAGATTATGGCCACTCCAAAAATATTTTGCTTAAGTTTTTTTTATGAATTTTATCTAAGTATCTTCATTAATTATAATTATTTAATATTTTTCATTTTATTGAATTTTTTATATAAACAAAATTAGTATTTTATTCTTATATCTCTCTTTTCCTCACTCCCTCTATCTCTCTAAATCTCTACATGTCTTTTCTTTGTACTATAATTCAATTTGATTTCAATTTATTTCTTCATAGTACTAATTGCAGCTTTGATGCTCGAATTGGCCAAGGGATCACAAGGCTATATGACATGTGGCAAGAGGGTCTACGAAGATGATGAGGTGATGCTCCCATTGCAGCTATAATGGATACAAGTCTTGCTTGTAATGTAGGTAGTCATTGTCCTATCCGGCTAACATCTAGTCCTCATTGAAGCGTTTCTCACCACCTTCATGCTACTCTACAGAATACCACCAAGCTCTTAAAGCACCTTGTCGCTAGCAGTGAACAATGGAGCTAGTGTTGTTCATTTAAGAGGAGACCAAGGGGATGGAGGCACTGAATATGAGGTGTCTAGTGAGTAAGAAGACAACACTGATGTCATAGAGAGACAAAAAAAAAAAACGAGAAGGAGAGGAGAGATTAGAGTTGTATTCATTTTTTTTCCTTGTTTATAGACAAAGCATGTGATGAAAGGCACATGTAAAGAAGGGTAGCAAATTAGAAATCTCATTAAAGTGTTTTTAATTTTATAAATTTGCATAAAAATACGAGGTCTACCTGAAAATTCGAATATAATTTACTCTAACTATATACAACTATATCTGTATTTATTACGATTAAAAGTAGTAACATTTTTTCATAGTATATATTATTTTATTAAGCCTTATCTCAACTATTACCCAACAGTCACTAATTTGCAGAGTTTGTTATTTTTTGGGAGTTAAAAGTTGAGCAAATCACAACTTCATACACATTTTACTCTCAAGCTAGAAATTAATACGAAACTAAACTTCGAGATTAAAATCTAACTGTTGCCTTCCGTGTTAAGCACAAATCACAACTTCATACAAATTTCACTCTCGAGTTAGAATTATCAAATCAGATGAGCTTAGATTTTAGATTGGCTCGAATCAATGCATGCATTTTTCCAGAAATTGCTTTATAGGTAGATTGATCAAATCTGGTTGTTTCAAACCAAAATAATTATGAAATTTTTTGGTTGGGATGATAAAAAAAACCTAAGTAGATTTATATCTGGGCAGTCAGAAATAACTGAGGTAAGGATTTAACTCATTAAATCAACTTTAAGTTGAATTTGATTATTATTATTATTTTTTGACATGAATTTGATTCTTGTTTGTTGACTTGTTTTGATATTTTTAATGGCATTATAACAATGTTTCACAAACTGTCAAAGCTCTTTAATTGCAGTGTAAGCTGCTGGTGTAGTTTGAGCCCTGATTTATAAGAGGGTCAGTGTCCTTTGGAACACAGCCATGAGCCTTGAGCCATGAGCCAATGGCCATTGGGCAAGTGTGTCTACCCCCCCTCCATTAATAGCTCCTATGCTCTCTTTCCTCCTGCGCACTGGCGAAGGATTAAAGGAAAAAGGAGAGAATATAGAAAAAAAAAAAAGGATTGATGAAGGGAGTGGGGGCTACTCTGTTGCTCTTAGCTTGTTCTTGTTAATTTTGCACATGAGACACCTTGGAATGGCTCAAGGAGAAGTCCCTTTCATGCAGACTAAACACAAGAGGCTTGGCGTTGGAACAGATATGAGGGAAGGAAAAATTTGTTGTAAGAAAGAAATTTTCATTTATTTCTTCAAGGGTAAGGGTCCCTCTTACCTATCTATCTATCTATCTATCTATCTTCACTATTGATTTTGACCTTCCCCTGAAATTATGTTTATGATTTGCTGATTTATAATAGTTACTGTAGAAACAGAGACAAGAAAGGTGAGATTTTGGCGTTCTCTTCTTTCACTACTTCACTGTTTTAACTATGATTAACTTTCCTGTGCGGCTCTTGCCCTCGAGCCCCCACTAAAGATGATGAGATAATGATGCAGCCCACACCCAATAACAAATGCTCCCATACCAACCTATAGCTCTATAGGGGGAGGAAGGAGAGAGAGGAAAAGAACAGAGGTGGGGAAGAGGGAAGCTGACTGTGGAAGAGGTGGGAGGGAGATGGCGCTTTCCCTTTTTCCTGCTTCGTATGTATGAGCGTTTAGCTTTTTTCTTTCCCATTCCGTGATCAATTATTCTAGCCCATATCAAGTCAAAAAAACCAACTGGGTTTCTGGGGTCTTCTTTCTTCATCCTCTAGAGCTTTGGAGGATCCAAAAAGGGTATAGTCTTGACGAGTTTTCGGGGTTGAGCGGAGATAAGAGGGAACAAGCAGAGGAGGAGAGGAAACAATGATTCATATAGAAGAAAGAAAAGCGGTGAAGCTATCCTTTTCTGCCTCCCTCTGAGGGAATTCCTGCGGCTTCTGGGCTTGCTCTGGAGTGGGTTCTCTAAAAGGTGAGGTCTTGATTAGTTCTTTGGCCGGAGACAGAGAAAAGAAGCTTAGATAGGAGGGGATAGTTGGAAGCATTAGCTCAGAAAGCTTTGAGAGCAAGGGTTTTTCTTCTCTCCCCATCAGATGTTAAATCCAAGCATTGTTTGTTGTTTTTTTGAGAAGAAGTGGCTCTTCTCCGGTGGTCGTCGGCTTCTTCTTCCTTGTTTCTCGGGCATCTTTGGTTAGCATGGCTCCGATGAAGCTCTTGGGGTCACATGCACTGGGGAGATCGAAAGAATGCGGTGGGTGGGGAAAGTGGAAGGTGAGATTCCTGGCCCTTTTAGTCTTCAGCTTCATCGCTGGATCTTTTTGGGTTTTCTCCCAAGTAGAAGAGCTTTTGGAGAATGGGGAGAATGTTAGGGTTTCATGGGCGGAGAAAGCTCATCTTCTTCATGAGCAGTTCAATCTCAGCAAGAGCAAACTCCAGAGTCTTTCCATGCTGTTTACCTCTTCAGATCAGGTATTGCTTCCACTCCAGTGATTCGAGCTATCACAATGGATATAACTAGACTGAAGTTGAAGTTCGAGCGTTTCCCTTTCTTTCAAATTTCTTCATTGGATTTGATTTGACTGCACAGGTTCTTTATGCTAATTACTATCGCCGTGTCTGTTTTTGGTCATATTTAATGGCGCAGATCTTCTATATTTTTGTGAGTCATATGCTTTTGTCGCACATCTAGAATTGTCTACATGAATTGATTTTACCTTTGCACATGGCATCAAGATTGTCTCATGGAGGGGGAGCTAGTGGGGACCTTGTACTTTTTTTGGTTTTTTATCATGCATAACCTTCTTATTTGAACAAGTACATGCTGGTTTATTTAAGTTTCATGTCCTGCTCAAAGATTGTCTTCAGATTCTGATTGAAGAGCAAAAGGGAAAAGAATTTGTGGGAAATCAGATTATGAGTTGGTAGCTAATTGAGATTTATGTATTTTTATTTCGATGAAATAGAGCTAGTGCCTTGTTTTTGGGAATTTACTGCTCCATGAATGATTGCTTATTAACCATAATCTAAAATTTGAGGCCTAAAATAAAACCACCTTGACCTTCTGAAAATGGTCATTGTCCATTTTGGATAATCTTGGTAAGGGAATGATTATGTTAGGCAGCTATTATTGGTGGAACGCAAGAAGAGACTTTTTGTGCAATGGTCTAATCATATTCAAGTCTAAGAGAACTTTCTGCAATGTAGAAGTGTTTGTTTTTCAAAAGATCTTTCTTGCAAGAAGTCATTATGTGTGACGCTCGTGGTTGAAGAGGGCTAGGAGTGATCATTAGGTGGTGTCCCAAAAGAAGAGAATCATTGGAGTCTGATAGGCTTCTAGGCTAGATAATAAGTGGTGAGAGAGGCACATGAATAAATTGTATCACATTAAAAATGGGGGACTTCCTGAGTTGTATAAGTAAATAACGTGATCTCAAATAGTAGAAGCATCTTTTGAGATAAAATCTTGAGGCCTATGATGGGAAACTCTGTAGTTAAGCGCGCTTGAGCTGAAGTAGTATTGAAATAACTAACCTCTTGGAAAGTACTTAAATGACATAGTTTCTTAAAGCTATAGTGGACAATATTTCTATATTTAGATCATGAGATATTATAATACATTTCATAAACTGGGATTTCAAGCTAAAAAGAAAAATTAGGGGAGAAAGAGAATGGCTTGAATTTCCTTAAAAGTTTCAAAATGTCAACATAATTTTTTAGGTCTATTATGCCTTGTTTGGTAACCATAAAAAAATAAATTAATATTTTATTTATATTTTAAATTTCTCATAAATTTTAATGACTTTATTTCACATTCAGCACAAATTTCAACTTTAAAAATTAACTTTATTTTATATCTAATACAAATTTCAATATTAAAATTAACTCTATTTCACATTTTATACACATCTCAATATTAAAATAAATTTCTTTTCTATTAACTCTATAAAATAAAATATTTTTCTCTTTTTTTATCCAAAAATAGCTTTCAATCAAACAAGGCCTTGGAATATAAAATTATTCCTTAGTAGTGGGCCATAACCTATAAGCTTAAGCTTTTAGGTGACTTGGTAACTTAAAATTTAACATGTTATTAGAGGCAGATGTCTAAGTTCAAACTTCAGTGATTCCCATTTATTTACGGCATGAGGTTTAAAAAAAATGCTTATGTTGAACTTCATGCTGCAAAGCCAGTAAACTTGCAAGTGAGAGAGTGTTAGAATATATAATTATTCCTAATATATATCCTACATCTCAAACTTTTAAGTTAGTTAGTAATTAGAAACTTAATAAGGTTCCCTTTCTTTACTAATGAACAAAGCTTATCCACCCATGAATCTAAATTTTGATAATATCATGAGTCTAGTATTTAATTATAGACAACAATGCATGAGTTGGCTATTAACGGCTAAGCTAAGGAGAATGCACCATGTGTTATTTCATTTCCATAAGCATCACTGTAGTAGTTACGAATTTAGGATATTTGTGACGCTCGTGGCCGAAGAGGGTAGGAAGTGATCACCGAGTGATACCCCAAGATAGGCTTCTATAAATAATGGTAAGAGGGGCACATGAATGAATTGTTTCACATCGGAAAGGTAGGAAAATTCCTAAGCTGTATAAGTAAATAACGTGATCTCAAATAGTAGAGCTGTCTTTTGGGCCAAAACTATGAGACTAATGATAGAAAACTCCATAGATCATGCTTCAGCTAGAGTAGTACTAGGATGAGTGACCTTCTGGGAAGTACTCAAGTCACATAGTTCCTTAGAGTAAAGTGAACAATACCTTTACATTTGGATCACAAAATGTTATAATACAGTATCAAAGCCAACTTTTCGCAGTACTATTTAGTTTGAGGATGAACCAGGCAAAAATTGATGGGTTTATGACACTTGTTGCTAAAGAGGGTAAGGAGTGATTGTCAGGTGATGTCCTAAGAGAAGAGAATCACTGGAGTAAATTGCGACTCTTGGTAGGTTTTGAGGTCAGTAAATAGTGGTAAGAGGAGCACAAGAATGAATTATTTCATATCAATAAAGTAGAGAAGTTCTTGAGCTGTATAAGTAGAGAATGTGATGCCAAATGATAGTAGTACTTTTTGGGGTAAAACTTTAAGGCTAATAATGGAAAACTCCGTAAAGCGTGCTTGGGCTGGAGTAGTTCTAGAATGGGTGACCTTTTGGGAAATGCTTAAGTTACATAGTTCCCTAAAACCAAAGTGGACAATATTTTAATGTTTAAATCACGGGATGTTACAATATCATTGGCAAAGATTTAATATCTAAAAATAGTTTTGTTTTATTATTATATATGATCATGTTTTTTGTTAATGTTGGTTTGTAATAGTACTTATGTTGTGATTACATGGTCTAAAGTTCTTAGCCTGCTCTAGTTCATAATATCAATAGTATGCATGTGTGATGCTCGCAATATCCTCATGGGAATTTTTTATGGATAGCTACAAACACTAAATTAATATCTTCGAATTGAAATTTTTTTAGGTATATCTTAGCATGCTATGGCTGTGGATTACATTGGAATCTTGCAATATCTGCAAACTATATTTACTATTGTATTGATTGTTTTTCTAGATATTAGAGAATCCCATCTACTTGACCAAAAGGGTTTCTATTTAGTACTAATAAGCGAAATAGTATTTTGGAGAGCATTCCTGCGGATGATAATTATTGTAAATTTGTTGGTGTTAGTAGATATATTCTATACAAAATGATCAATCTCAAGATCTTAACCAGTTTTGATGGTCCTTTATGTTATTTCTTTTTGTATTACTTCTCTCTTTATGTACGTGTGTCGCGCCTATCATAAACATACTTAAATTGAATCTTTGGTTTGCAACCATTTGTGAAGTTTTGATATTTTTGTGCAGAACTGTGCCGGCATTTTTAATGGGGAGAAATGGGCTAACTGCAAGCGAGATTATCGAGAAAGGCTCTCACAGATTTTGATAGTTTGTTTTATCTTATTGTGCATAGCACTTATTAGCAATGGAGGGCCAGTGTACAGTAAATTGATTAGTTTCTTAAGTCTGCAGTCCCAGCAACAATACAAGAGGCAGAACTTTAAGACTGGTGGGAGATGGAGGAAGAAGATACTGTTTTTAGGCATATTGCTAGGAGTTCTGGTTTCTGTGTGGATATTTTTCAGCATGAATGCAGCTATGACTGCAAGGAGGAAGGAAACACTTGCTAATATGTGTGATGAAAGAGCCCGAATGCTGCAAGATCAATTTAATGTTAGCATGAATCATGTAAACGCATTGGCTATTCTCATATCAACTTTTCACCATGGGAAAAACCCCTCTGCCATTAACCAGGTTCCCATAAGCATTTCTTTTATTTGAATTAACTTCATTTTTGTTCAGGACTTTTTGAATCGTTGCACCTAAATCCTTTTTTGTCAATTTTAATTTCATTTGGATCCAAGGTTTCATAACTAACAGAGAATTAATTACTTGACTCAAAAGAGAGTTGCATCCATTTGATTGAAAAACTGATGAATGAAACTAAAACCAAATTAACCAAAATGGCCCAAATGCAAGAATTAATAAACGTTAAAGTGCAATGCACATCAAATCTTAGGGACCCATAAGCAATTTGTCCTCTTTCATAGCTCAAGTTATCCCCTACAATTGTGAACATGTCTTTTGAGACTGAAATTTAGAACTGTATTGACTTTTCATATTTTGCAGAAAACATTTGCAGAGTATACAGCAAGAACTGCCTTTGAACGGCCACTGACCAGTGGTGTAGCTTATGCCTTGAAAGTATTGCATTCTGAGAGGGAAATATTTGAGAAGGAACATGGATGGAGGATAAAGAAAATGGAAACCGAGGATCAGTCTCCCGTCAAAGGCGATTACACGCCTGAGAAACTTGACCCTTCGCCTGCTCAGGAGGAATATGCACCTGTTATCTTCACCCAAGAAACTGTTTCTCATATCGTATCAGTTGATATGATGTCTGGAAAGGTAACCTTGACTTATCACTTAACGAATGCTTATTGAGCTTTCATTATTAGGAAGTTTACCTGCGAATGCGAAGCATATTTTGCAAATTTGAATTCGAATGATCAATATCTTGTCATTTTGCTCTTCCTCAGGAAGATCATGACAATATATTGCGAGCCAGAGCGTCAGCGAAAGGTGTCCTCACTTCTCCATTTAAGCTTCTAAAATCTAATAAACTCGGGGTAGTGCTCACATTTGCTGTATATAAGGATGATCTTCCTCCCAATGCTACACCTCAGCAGCGTATAGATGCAACTGTAGGGTCAGTTCTCATTGTCCTTGCTTCAATGGGCTGATCTATTCAGTATGAGTTTCAAAAAAAAAATTTATAGTATGAATTTGACAGGTACCTTGGTGCTTCATTTGATATCGCATCTTTGGTAGAGAAACTCCTCCAGCAGCTCGCCAGCAAGCAAACCATCATCGTTAATGTTTACGATACTACAAACCCTTCAGTACCTATTACAATGTATGGTCCTGATGTTGTGGGTACGGGTGAAGTGCATATTAGTAATGTGGATTTCGGGGATCCAAACAGGAAACATGAAATGCATTGCAGGTAGTAATATTTTATTTGTGGCAAATATATATATATATATATATAAATATATATATATATATAATATGTATCTATGTGTATATATATTACATAATCAGAGTAGAATGTTACTTATTAATTACTTAAATCTTACTCTTTACGTATATAAAACAAATTTAATTTAAAACTTCACAATAATAACATCCTTAGTTAACTTCTATAAAAGATGTTAAAGAATATTTATTGTGTTTAATTTATCAAGTTAATTATCAAATATTTCTGCAAATTGAAGTGATGGTGTTGTTACTACAGAGACAATTACATACAAACCAGTACATTAGCTCAAGAAATTTTAGAATCAATCGTAGCTAGATGAAATAATTAAGACCCAAATAACTATTCTTAACATTATGGGAAGATTTTAAATTTTTAATTGGGGTGTTATTTTTGTGTTGTTTATAGTTTCAAGTCATACACACAAATAGACATATATATAATCTAAAAGATTTTTGTGTTAACAATAATATTGGCTTTTTATGGGTTATGCACCTTTTTAATTATTTGTTGTTTTGTTGTAATGAACATTGAAGTTGACCACAGAATTGGAAACTTAAACCATTTTTATTTAGATTCAAACATGAACCTCCACCTCCATGGTCAGCTATAACAACATCAATAGGGGTCGCTGTAATTGTTTTGCTTGTTGGGCACATATTTTATGCTGCTGTGAACCGCATTGAAAAGGTGGAAGATGATTATAATGAAATGCGAGAGTTGAAAGTTCGAGCGGAAGCTGCTGATGTGGCAAAATCACAGGTGATCTTGAAACATGAACTTATGTATTATGTATTCTCCTCTTTTCGTTTCCTTTTTATTGAGTATTGTTGTCATTCTAGCTTCCAAAAATTGACATATTCCTTCATTGTAGTTTTTGGCGACTGTTTCCCATGAAATCAGAACTCCAATGAATGGCGTCTTAGGTTTGTTTTTTAACCAGGACTTCTGAAAGTTAATACTTTTCGTTTTTATTTTCTTTTAGCTGATCTGCTTGTATACAATTCATGTGAAAAGGACTAAATTTGGATTAATTCCTTCCAATCTAGGCATGTTGCAGATGCTTCTGGACACGGACCTTGATGCAACGCAGCAAGATTATGCAATGACTGCTCAAGCAAGTGGGAAGGCCCTAATTGCTCTAATAAACGAGGTACTAGATCAGGCTAAAATAGAGTCTGGTAGGCTTGAGCTGGAGGCAGTACCTTTCGACATCCGTGTTGTGTTGGACAATGTTCTATCTTTATTTTCTGATAAGTCGCAAGCCAAAGGCATAGAGGTAAAACAGATAAACTTCATTTTTTGTTTCATTGATGTTCTTGTTATGCGATTATGATATATATAATCTGTTTCCTTTTTCTTTTGAGTAGGTAGCAGTCTACATTTCTGATCTGGTGCCAGAAGTTCTAGTAGGAGACCCTGGGCGGTTCAGACAAGTTATTACAAATCTTGTTGGGAATTCTGTGAAGGTCTTTCTTTTGTTATCATCATTGCTGTTTCTAACATTTTATTGTTATCATCATTATCAAACTTCTCATTTATGGATTTATTTTTCATGAAATGACACTCTAATAAGTTTTTTGTGGTGTGACATTTACATGTTGCTCTTATGACTTGCATTGTGCATTGCCTATTTATCTTTTGCATGGTAATTGCGATAAAGTTTGTATCCTGTAGCTATATTATAGAAAGGACAACTGTTGGAATAAAAAAAATTCTGATGGCCGTTTTTAATGCTTAGAAAGTAATAGCAAAAGCTTCTGTAATATTATAATTAACATCTAGCTTGCATGTGATAAGAGAGCATTGCTTTTAATAGAACTGCATGGAGAATAGGAGCCGACTTCAAGTAGCTTGTGATCAAGAATATGCTATTCTTCTTGTCGTAGATGTCATACCTTGCACTTGCAGAGAAAGACGAGTTAAGTAGAATCAAATGAAGAAGATAAATCTATGTAGCTAACCACAACTGGTTTGTGATTAATCTTGCTATTGCTGTATATAATTGGTACACCTAATTGGTGGACCTTGAAACCAATTAATTGCACTTTAATGTGAATGGAAGAGGGATACTTTCCTGTTTTTCATCATAAATAGAACTGACGTTGCACCAGAAAAAAATCATATCATATATTTTTTACTTCCTAGAACAGTTTACTTGAATGTCTGTTTCTGAGGATTGACGTGTTTAAATTTGCAGTTCACAGAAGATGGGCATATCTTTGTTTCAGTTCATCTGGTTGAGGAGCCAAATTGCTTTCATGATGTTAGCAACCATCTCTCCAGACAAGATGCAAATGATCTGATTGAGAACAACACGGATCTCTCACAGGATACATTAAGTGGGTTTATGGTGGTTGATAGATGCAAAAGCTGGGAGAATTTCAGGATCTTTAAATCCACAGCTGAAGCTACTGATACAATAAAAATATTGGTCACAGTCGAGGATACTGGTGTTGGAATTCCTCAAGATGCTCAAAATCGCATTTTCATGCCTTTCATGCAGGCTGACAGTTCCACTTCTCGGACATATGGTGGCACAGGCATTGGATTGAGCATAAGCAAATGCTTAGTGGATTTGATGGGTGGAGAAATCGGGTTTGTCAGCAAACCAGGAGTAGGAAGCACATTTTCGTTCACTGCTGTTTTTCGTGAAGTACGAAAGAATTCAATTGATATAAAGAGGCAGCAAACTGAACAAACTGTGCCAGATTTTCGAGGAATGAAAGGACTGGTTGTTGATGGGAGAAGGATCCGTGCAGATGTTACAAAGTATCATCTACAGAGGTTAGGAATAGATGTGAAAGTTGAAACAAATCCAAATTCCGCAATCTCCTATATTTTGGATGCGTTCAGCTCAAGGTGAAGTTCTGGTTATTATTTTGTGTATCTTGCTTTTTGTTTTAAGGGAGATTTTTATAGTAATCTTGTCTATTTGCAATTATCTATCTACTTCACTGAATTACAGGATTTACAGTACAAACACATGCGATGCATAAATATTATGTTTTATATACTTTATCATGACAGTTGTGCAACTGTAGTTGAATATTTGCATATATCGAAATGGTGTGAGATTTTTTAAGTGTAGAAAATACTAACAACTCAATCAGTCATTTTTTGTTGCATTATGTAAATCTTCCTTGTTTTAATCATACTAAAGTTAAACTTAAATGACTTGAGATTTTGTAGGATGTGAAATAAAATTAATTTTTATTTTGAGATGTGCGTTGGATGTGGAGTATAATTAATTTTATCTTGGGATGTGTGTGGGATGTGAAATGAAATTAGTTTTTTATTTTTAAAATTCATAGAGTATCTGAAATATAGTTAGTTTTAATACTGAGATTTATGTAGAATGTAATCTATCGAGTTAATTTTAACCTGGTTAAAATCAACTAAATAACTATCTAAATATAATTAGTCTCTATCATAACTCGACTCACACCCTCTCTTGTAATGTTTGTGAAGAACCTGTTACCATATGAATATATTCATTCAATATACAAATATAACAAAAATAAAATAGGTAGTGTAATATTTATATAATTTATAACAAATAACAAGCTATATCTTATGCCATAATTATATGCATATGCCATGGTTCTTTATTTTCTAGAGGATTCTTGACGAGCCTTGCCATATTCTCTCGAAACCAGGAGTCTATCCCAGTAATTCTTTGGGATGTCTATCTCCTATAAATAACAATATGAGACGTATATTCTAAGTCTAATCACAATTGCCTAGGAATGCTTCCCTCTGCTCTACAAGAGTAGGCTCAACCACATTGATAGCTCATGTTTAGTTGTTTCTACATGCTCATCATGTTTCTATGATGATCTAAAAGTCAATATCATTTCACGATAGCCTCATATCATATACATGTGAATCCGAATGCATATTCCAACAAATACTACATTTATGCATCACATATGAATATAAGCATGATAAATAATTTTGGTAACATGTAGATTATCATAATATGCTTGATTTCAGATATATCATTCTAAGAGCTCATACACTTACATCAATGTATCTATTAACATGTCGGATCCCATAGAGAAACCTTATTCACAAAATGATGTTAAATTTATTCAGCAAATTTTGAATAAATCTTCTATTATTAATGCCATACTTCATTTTTTTATACTAAATTTGTAGAGGGACCGGCCATGTCGAAATGATACTTGTTGACAAGGATGCTTGGGGTGAGGGATCTGGTCTGGCATTTGCTCATCCTCTGGTAGAACTCATGCAAAATGGTGCATTGAAACCTCAGAAAATTCTACCAAAGATGCTTCTTTTAACAACTTCTCTAAGCCCTACAGAGGTCGATGGCATAAAGTCATCTGGATATGTTGATTGCATCATAAAGCCTCTTCGTTTGAGTATGCTGACGGCCTGCCTTCAGAAAGCCTTGGGTGTTGGAAATAAGAAGCTGCAAGATTCGCAGCCGCTGACACTTAAAAGCTTGCTGGCGAACAAGCAAATCTTGGTTGTTGACGACAATTTAGTCAATCGTAAGGTCGCTGCTGGTGCTTTGAAGAAATATGGAGCTGTTGTAACGTGTGCAGATAGTGGAAAAGCTGCCATTCAATTACTCAAGCCTCCACACAAGTTTGATGCTTGCTTTATGGATGTTCAGATGCCTGAAATGGATGGGTATTTTTCATATTTTGAGTTTTTAGTTTTTTTTTTTTTTATTTCAAGTTTTTTGGTATAGTTTTTGTATAGTTGCATATGACTACACAAATCTTTTCATTTACCTCTAATTAGTTGCTTGGCTTGGCTGCATGCATCTGACAGAAATTCATGCCTTTAAGCTTTTGTAATCATTCCGATAATATTCTTACAATTTTACCATGCTAGATGCGAGAAAAGGTTCTAATCATCACTGGCCTCATCCCTATGTTTGTCTTTGCTCTTCATTGTTGTTATATTTGGTCATTTTTGGATGGACCTGTTTTTTACAAGCTTCAATAAAACATGCATTTTGCTTGCAAGTCATGTTTTAATTTCTATTTCATCTCATTCCAGTTTGGACGAGTTTTTATTGTTAGTACATTTAGCATTTTGATAGTTTTAAAGTAAAATGTATTCTTTTGTTGTAGCTTTGAAGCCACAAGGCGAATCCGAGAAATGGAACAAAGAGTCAACGAGTTCATCAAGTCTAGAAAAGCATCTGCAGATTTATATGGCAATGTGGCACATTGGCATATTCCTGTACTGGCCATGACGGCTGATGTATTCCAAGCAACCCACGATGAGTGTGTCCGGTGTGGCATGGACGGCTATGTTTCAAAGCCATTTGAAGTGGAGCATCTTTATTCCGCTGTAGCTCAATTCTTCGAATCTAATGAAGTCGAATCGCTATCATGAAAGTGGCTCTCCTGGTTCTAACATTGGTGATTGTTCTCTCAGTGTCCCCCCATTTTATTAATTGATTTACATGTTTGAAGGGTCTGTCAGACCAAGGACCCACTCCGATCAGAACTATGTAACGAAGTGACATCAACTCTACTAAGACTATTTTGGCTTTCTATCAGGTAATTTCTTCATTTAAATATTTGAAGGTCTTTCTTAGTTATCAATACCTTTAGAATTTTTTTCTCGTGGGTTTTGCCGAGTCATAGCTGGCATAAGGTGTCTTTTTTTTTAAAACTTAGCTTCCACTACAAAACTAGGCTTTTTGTTCATACCACTTTTCCTACTGCTTGCATTTGCTAGAAGATCATATTGCTTTATTGGGATCAAGCCATTGGTTCAAATTCAGGAAAGGAAGATGCAGTGAAATGATCCACAGATTTATGCATCTCAGATATCTCATTCAAAGTTATGCAATAATTTATGATCAGGAATTCAATTTGAACACAGAAATTTCATTAATCTTATATAATCTTGCTTAGTGGATGGGATACTTTAAATGTTATGAATCTAAATGCATCGAGTTCAATACATTATGTCTAGCAGGTGAGATTGTTGTTTAGACTTTTTTTGATTGGTGAAAAATATTAGTGAAAGTATGTATGTCAAAATCACTTGCCAACAAGTTTACATGGAGAAAACTTTATAGTTTAGGCTTGTTAGGCTTGTCTAAGAGAGCTAAACTGTTAGAAAATATGAATGCTTTTAGTAATATGTACTAGTGGCTTTGTGATATTGATTTGACATTAGAAGGAAAAGATGAGGCTCTACTTCTTTCATCGTTGTCCAGATATTATGATCATTTAGTGATGAATATCTTGTACAATAGATATTCTACAAGTGGTGGAGGTTAATACAACTCTATTGCCAACTAAGATGCAGAACAAGCAAAGCATGATGGAAGTTTGACAGTAAAAGCTAGTCAAGAGAAGGCGACCAAAAAGCAGGTATGACAATAAGTATGACAATCGGAATAGGTCCAAGTTGAAAGGAAAGGATAACAAGTGTTACTAACAAACAAGAATGTCACTGGAAAAGGCACTGCCCTAAGAAATCCAAGCAACAAAAGAAAGATTCAGATGACGAAGCTAATGTAGCTTTTGGACTGAGCATGGAGAAATTCTATGCTTCTCAGGTATGAATTTTTTTGGTTCATGGATTTTGGATGTTCCTGACACATAAAGCCTATTGAAGACTAGTTTTCTACATATTCTTTGTATGATGATAATAGAGTTTTGATTAAAAATAGTTGGGACAGGGACAATTAAAATTAAGATGTTTGATGGAGTGGTAAGATTAAGAACTTTGACGGATCTTAAGTATGTTCTTAATTTTAGGAAAGGCCTGTTCTCTTAGGTATCCTTGATGCTAATCGTTATACTTTTACTGGAATTGTGATGTGGTCGATATGAAGGCAGAGAAGATCAGATCCCTATATAAATTTATTAACTTAATTGTTATAGATGATGTGCAGTTACATTCTATTCAAATGTTGATATCATCATTTTATGACATGTTAGTTTAGGTTATTTGAGTGAGAAGATTGTTAGAATTGCACAACAAAAATTTTCTGAAGTAGATTAAATCAAGATTGATTTTGTGAATTATGTGTTCTTGGTAAGAAATGTAGAGCATGGTTTGTTACTCCCAACAAGAGGAGTAAGAAATTCCTGGAGTATATGCATTTGGATGTTTCTCGACTATCACCAGTTAATTTGCTGTAAATTGGACAGAGGATTGAGCTAGTTTCGAAGTGTAAAAACTGCGTCTTTCTTGGGTATGCCTTTGGTTTGAAGTCGTATAAGATTTAAGATGCTGACACAAGAAAATCTAATCTTTGTACAAAAGTCAGATTTGATAAAAAAGCTTCAATATTTGAAAAATCTTAAGAGAAGTTTCTAGGTGAAAAGAAAATTGATTATGTTGTTTAGATGATGGAGTTCAAAATGAACTCAATTGGAAGCAGCAATAGGTCCAGTGATTTTTACATCAGGATGAAGAAACTGTACCTCAGGTTGACCTAATTTATTGCAACAAGGAGGGCCAGAAGAGAAGTGCAAAACCAATGAAATTCACTGATTGCATGGCTTGTGTATTTTATGTTATTTCTTCAATCTTTTTAGGATGTGGTAGAAAGGAAAGGCGGTAAGAGGTGGCCAAACTTTGAATTATCCTCATTGGAGATGAATTTGAGAGTTGGTGGCATGTCTTAAATGAGACAATGTAAATGGCTGCTAGTTGGTGTCTGTAAAGAAGAATGCTTCATCTTTTGGGAAACCAAAAAGTACCTGACTTGATGGATTGCCAGAGGTACTTAACAAAAAGCTTCTGTCTACATTGTGAGAGCTGAAAAGCGAATTTTTTTATAGTGGATCAAGTGTATCATGCAAGGGCAAAGCATATTATTGACTTCAATTATCACAAACTCTAGAAGCATATTAGTGGTTCATAGTCGGAAGAATTCTACATGACTTGATGGGTACGATCTATCAGTAGTCAAGTTTCAGCACCTTTTGATTTTAACAGAGATCCAGAAAGGTTGAAGTGCAAAGGCCTTACAAAGAGGGATCAAGATGATGACCTTTGAAGAATGGTTAGATTAAAAAACATTAATGGCTTCAGCCCATTATGAAGGCACATTATTTATGTTGCTAACCTATGGCAAAGATTTAAGGGATTTTGTATGATATAATCTCCTGTAGTCTTAGCTTTTACATATGTAGAAGAGCTTTAGCTGTCGAATGATGTGTTAGGTGTTGAGAGTATGTGAACAAGGTTTCACGCTGGGAATATAGCGTGATGTCTCTCCTGGTTCTTCATTAGTTATGAAATTGATTTCGTAAATATCTGGATGCAATTTTTTGAGGGCTTTATGAGCAAATGAATTGTCCAATGTAGAACGGTAAACTTTCCATGTATCTAACTAGAGGTGGCAATACGGATTTGTTGGTCGTGTTCAGGTTAGCCCTTTTTACATAACCCATTTATGCTCGACCTGTACCTGACCTGTTCAAGAATCAAGGCCTAATCTTGACCCTTTTAATAAATGGGTTGCTTGACGTATCAACTCGTTTATCTTAATCTTTGAGTTAAAATAAATTCATGACTTCAATGTTTTTATACTATTACTCAATATAATCATAAACTTTAATTGAGAAAAATGAAAATAAAATTTAGTTATGTGACACACTTCTAATAATTGATATGCTGAAAATAATTGAATGCTAATTTTATTGTAAATGCTTGGGTCTTTTTATATGGATCACAATTAGGTCGACATGTTTGTGACCCAAACTCATATAAAGCCAACCTATATCCAGTTAATCCGGATTGGTTGGTCGTGAAAATTGCCACCCTTAATCCCACGTAAGCTTGAGAACCAGGAGAATGAATCAAAGATTTAAGGTTTACTTTCTATCCAGTTTTTCCTTCATACGTCTTTTCTTAGCTCTCCCACTACATGTCGGTCGATCCTAACTGGTATTAAAGCACTTGAAAGCATTTCAAACTTCTTTCTTCCGCACATCATTAGAGAGTTTTAAATGAAAATATTTTTCATTGTGGTTTCTAATGTATGATCAGATTTGCATGTTACTTTCAGGAAATATCTGGATTGGATGCTATTTGATGAGGACTTCATGTGAAAAATGCCGCTATTCTTTGTGCAGAGGTATATATCTATACTGTTAACAGCTAATTATCCTTCTCTAACTCTGGTTAGTGATCCTTATTCATTATTTTCCTTCGTTAAATGGCTTCAAGTTTTGCCCATAGAAAGTATTTATTTGATGTTGTATTTTGTGCTTGTGAGATAGATTTGTAGATAATTTTCATGTTTTTACTGACAGTAGGAACGTAGACTTCTTGTATAAACTGTGCATCAAATTTATTTATTATTATTTTTTGATTGTATATGTGTAATAATATGATTTGCTTTGTTATTCTAATGTGGAAATATTGAATATTTATGTCATGTGGAATGCCATTGTTTGCTCTACATTTTGTTTACATAAGTGTTCCTTGTCTTATTTTAGTAAAGGGTTAATCGTAATTAGGTCCCTCTAGTTTAAATTTATATACATTCAGGTTTTTTTAATTTTTAAATTAATCAAATAGTTCTTCTAGTTTGAGATTATGTACAAATAAGTCCTTTGATATTAATAAAAAGACTAAATAAAAAATATTTTTTCTAACTAATGAATTAATTTAATTATTTTAAAAGTAAAATTAATATTTTAAATTAAATTATGTCTAAACTGACCTATCAATTTATAAAAAATATTTTGTATTAAGTGCTTTAATTAATATCAAAGTGCTAATTTGCATTTAACTTCAAATTAGAAGATTTAGTTTATTTAAAAATTACTTAAATTAGAGAGATTTAATTGATATTAACCCTTTACTAAAAGTTCTTGCAAGATTTCTATCACTTAGCTTTGCTTTTTCTCTTCTGCTTTTTGCAAAATGCCAAATGCATCTGCGTCTTCAAATTCACAGCAATTGTAGATTCTATTTTTATTTATTTATTAGTTTGAATTTCATCTTTTTAAAATAATTAACTTAAATATTAGCATACCATTTGAACAAAAATTATTGATCCCAACTAGTTTGGATTGCCGTCATCAATCGGATCAAAATTGTAAAAGTTGAATCGGATTTAGATTCGACATACTATTTGATTCATGGTTTGGTAATAATTGCGATTATGTTTAAAAATTCAAAAGTATAGTAATGCTTATGCAAAAGGCCTTAAATATTTTGCAATAATAATTATCTTATTTATTCTATTAATTTGTCATTGTAAAAAATAAATTTTATGAAAATTAGTTGATTTATTATAATTTGATCTAGTTTGTTATGTAATTTAGTATTGACATCAAGTCAAATTAGATGGCAAGCTAGTTCTTGATCAGGGAGGGCTTAATGTGTGATGCCTGTGGTTAAAGATGGGAAGTGATCGTCAAATGATGTCCCAAGTAAAGAAAATTATTAGCACAACAAAACTCATGGCAGATTTTTAAGTCGATAAATAGTATTAAAAAAAGTATAAAAATAAATTATCTTATATTAGAAAAGGGGAGATGCTGAGCTATTTAAATAGATAATGTAATCTTAAATAGTAGATGTATTTTTTAGAATAAAATTATAAAATTAATGATGAAAAATTCTACAAATAAGTTTGTTTAAATTAAAGTAATACTGAAATGGATGACTCTCTTAAAAAATATTCAAGTTATATAATTTTTTAAAATTAAAATAAATAATATCTCAATATTTAAATTACAAAATATTGCAAGATGCAGTGCTGTTTTTATAGCGCGATCAAAATGAATTGAAGCTTGTAGTTGTCAGGCGTGTAGTTGCACAGTTTGAGCAGTTAAAATATATACTTTAGGCCCTGTTTGGCAATGAGTTAAAAATCATGAATAAAATTACTCACGACTAAAATCTTAAATTTACTTTAAATAAATATTAAAAAATTATTTTATATCTCATCTCACACAAATTCCAACATTAAACAATCACTTTATTTTACATCCAACACAATTCTCAATAAATCAATCAATTTTATTTCATATCTTACACAATTTTTAATATAACCAACTTACTTTATTTCACATCATACATATTTTTCAAAAATGACTAAAAATTTCAACTAAATCTTCTTCTTTTTTTTATTACGAAACAGAGCCTAAGCTGCATGTTTCTTGAAAGAATTGCGCTTCATTATTTTGCATTTTCGTTGAGATTGATTCTCATAACTCAAGAACACTCCTGAACAAAACGTGCAACCTAAAATAAATACTGAGCCAGTGTGAAGAAGGGTAGACCTCTGCCCTACTCCATAATATTGGAGAACAAATAGTACCTTAACTGCTTCTGCCAAGCATTGATGTTTAGCTTGTTGCGCGAAAGCCAGCCTACGAACTCGTTGCTCTAGTCGAGCCATGACAGATGGCATCGTCGCATCATTTTGTTTCGCTTCTTGCGGCAACTATTCCCGTGCATCGAGAAACAAGCTTTTTTGCCCTTCATCAAAGCATGACCAAAAAATGAGACATATTCATAGTTGGACACTGAGGATGGAATGTGTTAACATCAAAGCCCGCACGATTCTACCTCAAGTTCAAAGACTATACATCGACTATCATCAAAATTAGACATCTTATAGGCATGCATGCATTAATAGTTGTACGTGTACTATATTTATTATTTTTATTTATTTGATAAATTTTATCTAAGAGAGGATATATATTTACATATCATTTATTTGTATGTTAGTAGAATTTACTCATTGTAAGTGCAATGAGCTATGTAGACTATACATATAGAATTGCTAATTAGGTGAAATTAGTTACCATGTGAACATACAACCAGATTGTTCATCTTCAATCGAACGCACCAAATTGAAAATAATTTTTTTTTAATCGGATAGCCAACCACAATTTTTTCCTATTTTATCAAGTTCTTTGCTTTTGGAAATATAACTAGGGCATTTAAATTGCACTAAGAGGGCACATTTAATTCAATGTTCTATCACTATTACATCATGCTATTTAAAAAATAATAATTATTTAATATCATAATACATATAAATAATCTTTAAAGATTATAAATTATCATATAAAAAATATCTAAACATATCAATATGCACATGACATTAAACTAAACACTCCACAAAAATTAGTATAAAATATACATCAAATTAAACTTCTATTGAAAATATTACAAAAAATTTAATAGGAATAACAAAGTCAACTATAAGACTCAAGAAATTTAATTTATTATTTTATTAATATTTTAAATTCATTATAAGTATTAATAATGTTCTTTCACATTTAATACAAAAATTAACACTAAAAATTAATTTTATTTTACATCACAAATTTTAATACTAAATTAATATTATTTTAATCCTACAAATCTCTAAATATTAAAAAAATTTAATTCTCATCAAATTTATAAACTAAATAATATATTTTTTCTTTTTACGACTCAAAAAATAATTTTCTAACCGAACGAACCTAAAGTGTATGCTAGATAGCTACACTATTTACATTTTCCAATATATAAGAACTTTTATGAGCATTGAAAGTAATAATAAAGAGTCAGTTGTTATCTTGATATTATGTTATGTAATCTAGATGTCATGACATCTATATGTCATCTTTTAATTAATAATTTTATAATCCAATAAAAAATTATTTATAAATATCATTAAATCAAACAATTACTTTCTCTAAATAATATAACATAACATCAAAATAACATTGAACCAAACACCCTCTAAATAAACATGACTATATGCTCAAACAACAAATCTCTTCTATTGTTTTAATTACATTCAAGTCGAGCTAAGATCCGATTGTCCAATTTCTTCCGTCATTTGTTGTGGGTAGACCAGATAGTCCGGCGTCGTCCGAGTTATGAGGTGCTATGAGAATCTTTTTCAGCCAGATACTTTGCACATGCATTCCTTTGCATGCAGCAACATTCAATTCTTCAAGTATAGCTCATTTTTCCAGCAAATGAAATAATTTTATCGCACCATCCAGTTTTGTTATGAATAAATACTTAAAACAATTTATTGAGATTAATCCTAAAAGAAAACGTGAGATGCACAACAATGATGATACAACACATTGCGGTTAGCAACAGTTTAAAAGTGGCGTGGATCATGCACATCGAAAAGGTTTCCAGATCGTAGAAAAGAATTTTAAACTTCATCTTACGATCATTTAACAAAAATCAATGACATGTCGATCGGACCATTTAACGCATGAGCAATCAGGGAAATGCATTGCGCTGGTAAGCCAGCCTTTTCAATATCTGCATCATCTATATCTTCAAGAGTTCAGAAGATCATTGAAGAAGAAGATAATTGATGCAAATCCTACACAGATCACAAACCAGGAAGTCTTTTCAATACGAAGAGAGGATTTCAAAAGATAGCAAAAGGCGACCGCAGCCAGAATTCAAATCTAAGCAAAAGAGCTAGATCCAGCTTCTACAATAAAACCACGAAAAAGAACGCTTAAACAATTCGAAGAGGGATTTGCTCTACAATAAGAGTGGTAAGATCTGATGACAAAAGGTAAAAGAGTAGAGGAAAAAAAAAAGATTTCTAACCTCTCAGATGCCATTAATTAGGCGTTAACATTGCAGACGATCAACATGGCATCAGATTCAGTCCGCCCGTCTGCTTCTATCATCGTCATCGAGGATCAGAGAACAAAAATGCTTGATCATTAGGATTAAAAAAAAGAAGAAGAAGAATAGAGAGGACGAGAATGGCGATGGAGAGCGAAAAGCAGCGACAGAGCCAGAAGGACGGTGAAGTGCGTGGAAGGGAGGCAGCTATTACGGCTGAAGCACTCCTAATGTGGTGCTTAAACAGGCATCACCACAAAGCCCTAAAATGGGCAGTGGATCCACGCTGCATTTGAAAAGTTAGCGTCAGTTGGGCAATAAGCAGAGTTCATCCTCATCAAAAGATTTACAGATTGTAGAAAAGATTTTTGATCTTCATCATGTGATTAGCAAAAAAAAAAAATGATATGTAGATCGGACCATTTAACGCATAAGCAATCAGGGGAAATGCATTGCGCTGGTAAGCCAGCCCCTTCAATATCTGCATCCGTTATATCTTCGGTAGTACGAAAGAACGCTCAAGAAGAAGGTAATTGATGCAAATTACAGGGATTTCAAACTATACAGTCTTTTCAAGACGGAGAGAGTAATGAGATGTCAAAAGCAAACAAAGCAAAGGCGACCACAGCCAAAAGCCAAATCGAAGTAAATGGTTAGATCCAGCATCTACAACAAAACGATGAAAAACGAACGCTTAAAAAAATCGAGGAGGAATTTACTCTACAAAAAGAATGGTGAAATTCGATGATAAGAAGTAAAAGAACAAACAAAAAGGATTTCGGCCCTCTCAGACGCCCTTGAATTAGGCGTAAACGTTGCAGACAATCAACATGACATCAGATTCAGTCCGCCCGTCTGCTTTTATCGTCGTCATTGAGGACCGAGAATACTTCCGAGACTTTCTATTTGAGCTCTCAGCGAAGTTCATCAAAATGCAAACAGCAACCAAGATTAAGGAACTAGGGAAATCAGAATGCATACGAAATTATGCGAACAACAATAAGAACAGAAGCCCAAATCACTAAAATAGAACCATAAAGTCACCAGGAAAAGCAGCTCCTGCCAGCTCCGATCCGTAGTCCGCTGCTCCATCTCAGCTCAACAAGAAGAAGAACGTTTTCTCTAGGTGCTCTCTGCTGGAAACTCAGTCATCATCAAAAAAACCCCTTCCATACACACCTGCATCAGTTTTGGAAAAGAGGAAGAGATCTAGAGGCATCGCGGTCGTGCGCCCAGCGGCGGAGCTAGCAAGTCGTGTAGGACCGGCGACGTTGGTGGAGAGAGCCGGCGACGTGGGCCGCGTCGGCCAGATCCTCGGACCGCAGAGCCCGGCAACGCGCGTGCTTTCAGCGGCTAGCCGAGATGGGAAGGAACTACTAAGCCGTCGTCCGACCGCCTAGGGCTGAATGCATTTTAATGGCATAATTGCATCCTAGTTCCTTTATTTGTATTTACCTTATAAAGAGATTCCCTAGTCACCAAATAACTAAATTAAGTCAAACTTAACCCAAATAAGATCTTGACAAGCCCAAATAACTAACTAAGACTTGCAGGACATCAAAGTGAGAATTCTAAAAAAACAGAAAAGTTTAATTGTCTCAAAAATATGAATAAAAGAGAATATATAATAATAATTGATTATGGCATTTTACATAATTCCAAAAGTTTATATTTACTGATATCATCCTTTATAATATCTTGAATAAAGCATAGAGAATAATCTAAGGATTTGTATGTAAATACCCAAAAAAAGAAAAAGAAAATCCGATGCTAGCAACAACCTTTCAGATGAGCCATCTCCTCCTTCTCCTCCTCCCTCCGGCCATCCTTGCAGTGAAACCAGCGACCCCCAAAGAGCTCCTCCATCTCCTCCAGAGACTGCCCCTTCGTCTCCGGGAACAAGAGGAAGAAGAAGAACCACGCGAAGACCGCCATGCCGGCGAACAGGAAGAAAGCGCCGCCGATCGTTATCGCCTTGTAGAGAGAGATGAACGTCATCGACACTGTGCTGTTCATCAGCCGGTTGACGGCGACGCACAAGCTCGTTCCCTGAGCTCGCAGCCTGAGAGGGAAGATCTCCGAGCTGTAAACCCACGTGATCGGGCCGAGCCCCATGGAGTAGGTGGCCATGAAGGCCACGACGCCGGCGACGCAGAGGGCGGCGGCCCAAGGCAGCTTGTTGTCGCTCGTGCGCTCCACCATCGTCAGCCCGAAGCCGACGCAGCTCAGGGAGAGCGCCATTCCGGCGAGACTTACGAGCAGCAGCGGCCGCCGGCCGACGCGGTCGATGAGGAAAGTGGGGACCAGTATGAATAAGACCTGCGTTAAATTAAAAGAGTTCAGAATTGCTTCAAGGGGAGATTTTTTTTTGTTTGGATTTATGAAGGTCGAGAGATTGTTTTTTTTGGATTTCATAAAAATTAATTCAAAATTAATTTGAATTTTTATTTAAAATTATTTTCTAATTAAAGTTATTAGGCAAAAACTATTTACAATTATTTTTATTTAACATGTCCGTTTAAGGCTTAATAACGCACAGATCCACGTCTTTAAAATTATAACATCGGAGTCTCTTAGTTTTTAATAAATTATCAAATTGGCCTTTTTTATTTTTTTATTATTAAAAAAAATTAGATTTACATTATACCCCTTTCTCTCCTCCCCTCTCTCTCTCTTACCAATCCCTGCGCTTGCGAAGGACAGCCGCGGTCGTCGACGGATGGCACGCCCTGCGCGAGGCCGCGGTCGCCATCCCTCTCACGTGCGGGGAGTGCGACCCACCAACGCCGCGGCCGTCCCTTGCGCGCAGGGATTGGCAGGGGAGAGAGAGGAGGTATAATGGTAATTTTTAAAAAAATTAATAATAAAAAAATAAAAAAGGACCTATTTGGTAATTTATTAAAAACTTAGGGACCCTAATGTTAAATTTAAAAAATATAGAATTGTGTATTATTAAGCCTTAAACTCAGAGAACTAAGTGTAATTATTCTTTTTATTTACATTATTTCAAGTATAATTTGAATTGATTCAAAAATAAATTCTGTTTGCTGTAATAGTTATCACAAGTTGACTCACTGCCCGATCACAGTTGGGGTGTATGATCGTGGTTCAATTCTAATCAGAGGATCAAGTATTTCAGTTTGAATTGAATGAAATTGCTTACTGTTTGGCGTGAAAACTAAAACTAGGACTAAAATAATATTAATTTAAAAAATAATAATAATAAATAAATTTTTCTAATTATTCTGTACAAATTTTAATATAAAAAAATATTATTTTATTTCACATACTTAATAATTTTCAATAAAAATATCAACTTTATTTCACGTCGTAGATCAAAATACTAAAATTCAGTATTTTAGTTTACGATGTGAAATAAAGTTAATATTTTTATTAAAAATTATTGAGTATGTGAAATAAAATAATATTTTTTTATTAAAATTTGTGTAGAATGATTAGAAAAATTTATTTATTATTATTATTATTATTATTTTTTAAACTAATACCATTTTGGTCCTGATTTTGGTCCTCGCACCAACAGTGCCTTAAAACTCAATCAAATCTTTAGGTAGTCGTAATCAAGGGTGAGAGAATATTGGAAGGTTTTTTTGATGTGAAATGAAGTATTTACGTATCAAATTATATAGTGATCTAAAAAGCAAAGAATGACTTATATGAAGAAGGCGGAGAATAGTCTGTAATAACCCAATTTGAAGAGAGTGAAAGGCACAGACTCCTAACGCAGACTTCTATGCTGATAGATAGGTAGACAATTCTAGTAGTAATGTGCTAGTTAGATAAAAAGGTTGAAGGAACTCTTGTGATCTAGCATGCTTTAAGATTGACTAAGCTATGAATCATAAGTCCCACGAGAAAATGTAAGGAAAACTTACTAAGCGATTTTTGTAAGAAAGAACTTATGCTAACACATCGAGGCATTCTATTAAAAGCAAAATCATGAGGCATAATTCTAATTGGATAATATATTTCTCGATAATATTGGGTTAATCATTCTGTCATTCTTCTATATATAAACTAAGAAATTTTGAACGAGATAGTTACATATGTTATCCTTAAAATTGTTCTTATTACTCGTTTAATACTCAAAGATAAATAATTATATTTATCACCTTCAATTTTATGACAATTAATCCCCAAAATAACATCTCACTTTTCATCTCTTATTTGGAGGTGAATTATAATTATTCATCTTGGTGTTTGACATTTACATATTTACCTTTAGAAGCTTAAAAAGGTAATAAAAGTAATTTTGAGATTAACACTTGTAAAACCCATTTTAATGATATTTTACACATGAGTAATAAAACACATGATTTGGTGCTGTTCAAAAGTTCATGCTACCGTATGATAATGACCGAGTAAAAAAAGATATAAATCGTATAGTTCACGTAACTTGTTGCTTTTGTAAGTCATGTGCACCACACAAGTTTTGTTCTAAAATTTGAAAATGTATGTCTTATAGCGTACACGATTTATGATACAGTAAGCTATGATTTACAGTACGAAGGTTTAAAAATATAAATTTCATATTATAGAAGACTTACAAAACAGTAAGTTTCGTATTTTATATAACTTATATATTATTTTTGTAGATATTTCATTCATTATTAATTACTAGTTTCACAAATTTACATTTTATTGAAAATTATATATTTTAAAAAGTGCTAGTCGCATGGTGAAAAAGACATATAGAAATTATATATACAAATAGAATTGATACTCCAAATAGGAATTTAAATATACAACACAACAATAATTTTTATACAGAATACTACTTATTTTTGTTATTAAAAATTTATTTGTTTTAAAAATTAATTTCAATAAATTTAAAGTTAAATTTAAATAAATTTTTAAATTATAAATAATGTGAAATAAAATTAATTATTATAAGAATAATATGATATAAATTATTTATTATTTTAATATATATATATATATAATGTAAGATAAAATAATTTTTTATTTAAATTATATATATATATATATATAATATAATATATAATTAATTTTTAATATTAAATTTTATGTCTAATTTGATGTTAATCAAATTAGAAATTGTGTGCTAAATTTATAAAAAAAAAAGAAATTATGTTTTAAACATTACCTTGGTGAGGCCGACCCCCATGGTGGCGAGTAGCTTCTTGTTGTTGTCATGGAGGCCGGACTTCTCGAAGATCCGAGGGCTATAAAGCACGATTGAATCCACACCGGTGACGTGCTGCAGAAAGTGTATCCCGACGGCGGCGACGAGTATCTTCTTCACTGGCGCCGACGGCCGGAGGAGCAGCTCCTTCCATACCCCCTTGCCGGCGGCCATCTCCTCCTTTACCTTCACCATCTCCCCGTCGCCACCCGTCTCAATCCCCAGCGCCGACTTGATGGCCTCCAGCCGCCAGCCCGCCTCCTCGCCGGAATCCGACACCCTGCGCAGCACCTTGTGTGCATCTCCCAACCGGCCGTTCATGGCCAGCCACCGCGGGGACTCCGGCATGACGAGAATAGCGAAGATAAGGAGGAATGAGGGCGGCCCGGCGGCGCCGAGCATGGATCGCCAGCCGTACCGGAGCGGGAGCTTGGAGAAGGCCCAGTTGGCGACGTAGCCGAGGAGGATGCCGGAGCTGATGCAGAGCTCTGGGAGGGAGGTGAGGAAGCCGCGGTGGGGAGAGGAGGAGATCTCGGCTGCGTAGACCGGGGCGATCATGAGAGCGTAGCCCACGCCGACGCCGGCGACACAGCGCCCGGCAATGAGGACGGGGTAGTTGGGGGCGAGACTCATGAGGACTGAACCGGAGAAGATGATGGCAGAGGCTGCGGAGATGGTGTATCGGCGGCCGATCCAGTCGGACAGGCGGCCGGCAGTGAGGGAACCCAGGAGGGCGCAGACGTTGAGTATGCCGGCGAGAACTTCAATCTGACCGTCGCTGACGTGGAGATCCTTCTTGATGAAGATCATCGCACCGCTCATGACCCCAGTATCTGATGATGATATTATTAATAATTTTTATGATTAATTATATTATTATTTATTATTTAAGAAAGAAAATTAAATTATTAAGCAATGGCAGACATAAATTTCGGATAAGAACAAATTAATTAATTTCTTTATTTCAGACAAATATATTATTGAAACGCCTGCCTATCTTTTTCCACACCTTCAATGCTCAAGATAATTCAAATCAAATTGTAAATATAAATATAT